>OX465096.1:63165093-63315093 GCA_949987625.1 Chalcis sispes | reverse complement strand
ATAATAATAAGAGCATTCAAAATCCCACAGCAATTCCATTATCCACATTATTCAAAAAAGTCCACTCCGGAATATATTTCCAACTCGCAAAAACGAATAAGAAATAAGCAAAGAACCACGCCGATAAAAGCTACGGTGGTAAAAGTAGAGAGAACGGAAGATAGAGTAAGAGAGCAAAAGAGATAGAAGCGATCGGATCCCACGAAACGTAGCGGCGACGGCGAAGAGTTTGCTTATTCTAGCGCGGGTTAAGTTATTCGCGCTCACGCGGCCACTATACCGACAGCGTCGAGCCCTTTCCGCTTCTTTTGTTTTTTTCTCCCTCTTTTCCCTTATATTTTTTTTTTTTTTTATTTTCCTTTTTTTTTTTTTCTCCATCTTTCTCCCGGACGCGCCCTGCCGCCTTTTGCATCCGCCGCTAATTTCCATTTTTATTACAAATTGCAATTGAATTGCAATTCGGTAAGCTACCGTTGGCGAAGGGTCAGGATAATGACCTCTCGATCTTACGTTACGAGGTTTAAAATAAAAGCGTTAAAATTTTTTTTCTTTTCTAACTTACGTTATGTTGATTTATATATGCATGCATATTATAAGCTGCTGCAAACTCTTACCTGAAACAAAAAAATTATCATAGGTTAACATTTTTATAGCAATTGTTAAAAAGATTATTACGCAATGAAGATTTTAATAAAAATATCCTTTTTATTGTATTATTTAATTAATTTTACTATTTTTAATAATGAAATTAAATAATTTGTTATTACGTCATGGTGTAAAAGCAGATAGACTGAACGAAAAATTCATCTAAACTTTTCAATATCCTTAAAAACGCAAGCCTTCTACTCATACGCGCACGCATACACATATTCGCGAACTTTTTCTTTTTCTCTCCATCGTCAGAAATTCACTCGACACTACTACGGTCGAACTAAAACCGAGAGACGAGAAAGCCAACGGCCGAGCGACGACGCAAGCGAGCAATGGATGCATCATCTCTGTTCGCTAGCTTCCTCGACCATAAACGTATAGCGCTTATAATTTGGTTGAGCTCTCATATGCGAGCGGGTAATGCATTATAGCGGTAGCTGACATCATTTGTGCGAAGCTTTCTACCCGTGTCTTTGTATGTGTATGTGTGTGCGTGTGAGAGAGAGAGAGAGAGAGAGAGAGAGAGAAAGGGAGAGAGAGAAAGAGAAAGAGAGAGCAAGAGAATGCAGAGGTGTATGTATGTCACTAAACGCAAGAAAAGAGAGCAAATATCTGAGTCACATATTACGAGATTATGCACAATTTTTTTTTCTTCTCTTCTTTTTTTTTCGATCATAATGGTATATTGGTCGTTAATATTGCCTTTTTACGCAAAGATAACTTCGTTATGGTTGGATCTTCATTCATTTTTTTTACGATTTAAATAAATTTTATAAAAATGTTAATTACTTCGATATAGTTACGTCTTTTTTGGTTGTCGACGCAAGCGTGAGTTGTAAAATTTTTAATCAATCGTTTAAAAAATAATTTATGTAAAAACATTTTTCGTTAATTTAAAAAAAAAAAAAAAAAAAATAAAAAAATAAAAAAATAAAAAAATAAAGAATTTATGATGGAAAATAATTGTAATTCACTTTAAATATCTTATTTTCCAACATTTTTAATCAATAGAAAACATTTTGATTTTTCAAAATAAGCAAAATATAACAAGATTTCTTTAATAAAGAAACAAGAATATATCATTCAATCTATAATTTTCCTATTATAAATTCTTGCGTTACTTGAACCGTACAAAAAAGCTATCCAACATCCATGAAACATCGATAATCTTTCAATAAGAGTTTGATCGATGCGCCAACGTACACTTGCACATTCACAAAAAAAAAAAAAAAAAAAAAAAAAAAAACAATATAGCCACGAAAACACGTAACTCTTGAAAATCCGCAATGATATATGTATATACATAAACACATTGGAAGCTTCCACGGTATAAACAAATCATCACACGAGTGCGCGCGTCTTCCATGACAAAACGCCGGTCGTTAGCGCGATTCACCCGCCAACGCGCATTTTATACGCGATATAAAGTCTCGTCTCTTGGCATATATCCGACGAGCGAAAAATTTCTTCCCCTATCGCTCCCCCCCCTCTCGTGCATAATTCACTTTCGTCTACTTTCACTCGGCTTGTTTTTCCTATTCTTTAACGTCTCCCGTTACGCAACGCGCTTTTGACGGCCAGCACCGCTGCAACGTGATATCCTCCACGGAGAGAAAGAGAGAGAAAGAAAGAGAGAAAGAGTAAGATTAATGAAGTTCAATCGTCAGAGAAACGATATTTATAAAGCGTCTCTCTCTCTCTCTTGCTCTCTTGCGTTGGCTTTTTTCGCACTTGTGCAACTCGATATTTTACGTTCCTACGCCACTGGTGTGTAGCTACCACCGCGTATGACGTTTTCTCATGTATGACGGATTATTCGTCAGCGCGGGAATGAGGCGTTTTCGGTTGCTCTTCCACTAAATTTTCTTTTGTTGCGCATGTGTATGTGTGTGTGTGTGTATATATGTCGGCTAGTTGTTGCTCGCGATTTATACGTATTTTTCAATGCCCGATGATATACTGTTGTACCAAATACATAAAAATTTCGTAACTAGAATTTTTTTTTTATTTACAAACCGTTGGACCGCGGTTTTATAAAAGATTTATAATGTTTTTAAATTAAACTTTACAACATTTTATAAAAAGTAAATCGTTTCTATAAACGAGTGAAAATGAAAGGTTACAGGATCGCGACATATTAAAACACAAGTTTAAACTTCAGATCAATCGAACATTTTCCATTACTTCTCAGCAGTTATAAAAAATGTAATTATAAGTTTAAAGAGTGCCCGGAGATACTACAGTCATTAAAGAAGAATCCTACAATCGGTACGCAATTAAAGAATTTTCAAGATCTAAATGAACGTTCGAATTCAAGTTCGAATCGAGTCACGTGCCAAAGGCAAGCACAAATCAAACTTGCTACGAAACTATCAATCCGAAGCTCGACTCGGCAAACAAACTCGATTGTCTCGCTTAAGCTAACAAGAAGTCTTTTCTAAAAGTCATAAAACAGAAAAAACTCAGATAAAAGGGTGAAGGGGACAGGGGGATGAATTAACTGTTGTACCAGAGGTCGACGAAGGCATTTACCGCGTTTATTTTTCTTTGTAAAAAAATCAAATAAGAAATTGAACTTCGAAAGTATTGCCGCGTCCGATTAGCGCGATTAAAGGATTTTTTTAATAGGCGAGAATCGACGACGGTGTGGTAAAAATAATGGTGGAAACATGCTGCGCCAAAGTGGATTAAATATAAAGTATTGATCAAACGATTTTTTTAATACTGATATTTTGCTTTCTATCTATCTTCGATGTTAAATTTTATGATTTGAGAATATTGTTTAATTTCAAGGTTGTAAATATTCAAATTAATTCAAAATAATGTTATATGTCACTGTTATTTTGTATTAGTTGGAAAATTTAATGCTCGCGTCCTATTAAATAAATTTACATTAATTAATTAATAATTTCAACTTAAATCTGATCGACCATGTCTAAATTGTCTAACATATTTCAGATCTACTCTTAACATCTGTTAAAAAATTTTTATAAATACCTACAACAGCTATGAATTTCTCCTCATAAATAAGAATGAAAAGCTATCGATATAACTAAATGCGCGAACGAAAAAAAAAGAAGAAAAAAAGGAAAAAGAAACCATTCTTTTTATAAAAAAAATAAAATTTTTTCCCACATAAAGAAGTGATGCTGGACTCTCCTTTATTCTCTTAAAAGGAGTAACAGAAAAACGCGAAAAATAACGAAGAAACGAACATTATGAAGAAGAAGGCGAAAGCGAAGAAGATGGAAAAAGGATATGGGGAAGGGGAGGGGAGGAGGTAGAAAGAAAGGATAAAAAGAAGGAGCACGAGCGATAAATGAGGTTCGAAAGTGGGGTACGTGGCGAGCGAGCGACGCGACGCGTCGCACGTAACGATATATCTTCGACGGCTACGTGACCGGAATCGCTCGTCGGGTTAAAGGCGGATTTGTTACGTATTTTTCGTGTGCAGAGGAAAGGAAAAAGTATGGAATGAGAAAGAGAGAAAGAGATAGAGAGAGAGAGAGATAGAGGGTTAGGCGTACGTTGTTGGAAACGCCCATTCCTCTTACGTACGGGAACACCTACGCGTTCGCGACACATCCCGTAATTTCCGCTTCTTCTTCCTTCTATACACGTATCCGTCTATATGTCAGTGTGTGGACGCGTATATGCGAGTATCTCGATCGCGCATACTCGTGTGTGTGTGTGTGAGAGAGCTTCTTCGGTCAGACATCAAGGTCAGAATGTTAGAGCGAGGTTAATGACGCGAAATGTACGCGTACATCGGACATCACGTTCTTGGAATTTTGAGAGATATTTTCGAGCTCGACGGCGCTGAAGATTTTTTTCATATTTTTTTTTTTTTTTTTTTTTTTTTTTTTTTTACGTTTGGCAAACTTTTTTGGTAACCTTGATTAGATTTTTGGAAGAACGTGTGTTGAAAATAAAAAAAAAATTTCTTACATTTCTTCTAGCTTGAAACTTTATAAGTAAAAAATTTATTTAAAATTTATGGGCGAAAAAGAGAGGTAAAATCTTTAAAGTTTTAGAAACTGCTAAAAATAAACTCTCTGTTATTTTAATTAATTTAGTGCATACACGAAATATAAATATCGATGGAATACACTAGTTAAAGATCATATCGAAAGATTTTTATTGCACAAAACTGTGCCGTCTGATAAAACCTTGCCGCAACTACTGACAAGTGGTAAAGGTCTAAGCCGAATCAGCCTACCTAGGGAAACGCATCCAACCGTCGCAATAATATTTGCACACAATTGACAAAAGAGTACAGAGTTAATTTATCTGCAAAGACTCTGAAGACTAAACATCAAAAAAGATGATATAATGAGCGCATATATTTAAAGACTAGTTTTATTGTATTTCTAATCTATCGAATCGTACACGCTAAGTGCTGAATTAATTTCGGGAACAAACTTACTAAGCAAGAATATAGTGGACGATTATTTAACAAAAATGATTAATATCTTACTAGTGCTTTTAACTATTTAGCTTGAACTTTTTTTTAGTTAATACTTTATTGATATTGTCTGAATTATCAGAATAATTATTAGCTTGAACATTTTTGTGTAATTTACGGAAAGAGAAAATTATAAAAAATGTTAAAATTTTTATTTTTTATTCAGTTTGAATATAATAATTTAAAAAAATTTATGATATATAATAAATGAATCTTGTTTGTAAACCGATTGCATGTAAAAATATTTTCTTTAAACACGAAGCAATAATTTTCAATTTCGTTAAACCGTATAGCAAACATTTATCTCTATTTGCAATGTACTTAACATTTAGATTAGTATAATAATTTACAAGTATAGAATGCCGAGGAAACTTTTCAATTTCATTTGCATCTAATGTTAACAAATGAATAAAATAAAATCATAATAGTTGATAATCTATCGTTTATATATTTACATAACAAATATCTCTGCAACATTAAGCAAATAAACGATTGCATCATTGTTCTTCCCATTTAACTTTTCACAAACAAACAGGCAGAATAAAGATATTTAATTCCGGATCGCGCAAAGTAAGCGAACTCGACTTAGAAACCTACTTTCATAGTTACTTATAATGTCATCAGAGACTCATATCAAATTCATGACTACGAACTTTAAATATCGATTTTCCATCGGGACTCTAAAGGCGCTCTCTCTCTTTCTCTCTTTCTCTCTCTCTCTCTCCTTCTCTAGCGCGCGTAATAAAATGGAATTTCAATGTCCCAAACAAATGCTCAAATACCATTAACCAGAGGGATATAAAAATAAAAAGGTTAGTTTAAATTTCGAAACCGTTCGCATATTCAATTAGTCTCAAAACGACGATTCGTGACGATATCGTCAGATTTCGAAAGATTGCTAAAGTATACATGCACGCATATAACGTATCCGTTATATACGTTTCGTAACGTTTTAACCGATCGCTTTAAACAATAGCCCGACGATAATACCATTACCCGTCGCAGCATTTAAGCAACTCGGATTAATGAAAATTTATACGCGGTGCGTATACGATGGAAAGCTTCCGTTCTCTCTCTCTCTCTCTCTCTCTCTCTCTCTCTTTCCTCCGGCCTTTACTTTAATTGATCCTGTCAGAATCTGTCGGATGTAGTTTTCGGGTTGCCGGTTGAGACGACGACGGTCGTTGCTTTGACGCTTGCTTGCCCTTACATCGAGAAATCGGATGCTCATCCGGAGCTGACTTACGGATGGATTTTTTCATGCAATTTTAATTTATGAGAGGATTTACGCGAGATTTTAAATTGTTAATTCGTTGATTGCGGAGTTGTTTTCATTTCGAAAGTTTATGCGTTTTGTTGCACTTGAATTTTAATGGATAATTTTTAAATACAATATTTTATAACATTCTTAATTAATTTCTCATGTAAATAATAAAAGTTACTGGTAGTTCTTAATAGAGATAATTTTCTCAATAGTTTACAATGGAATTAAAAGACAATTGAAGAATTACATGTAATTGATACAACATCGATTTTAAAAAAATTTTTAATTGAGACCATTATGTAGTTGAAAAACTATTTTATACATTAAAACTTACAATTCTATAAGATAATAAATTAATTTATAAGTAATAGTTTATTGCTCATGGTAGAATAAGAGAAATATCTTTTGTCATAAAATAGTGTCACTAGAAAAGTAATATAGTAAATATTAACTGTTAAAAAGATCTTTTGGCATATATCATCAATTTTAAAGTTTCTATGGTAAAGTGTTAAATATTTTAGTGTATAATTTTTACAGTTTAATATTTTAATTTGACGACCTATATAATTTTCTCACACAAACTCTTTAAATAAAAGTTTCTAAAAAAAAAAAAAAAAAAAAAAAAAAATATAATATTAGGATAAATAGGCAAAATTATAAAGCATTAACGATAAATCACGCAAAACCTAAATCTAACGCAATCCTTACGGCGCGCATAACCGTAAACATCGTGCGAAAATCAGAAGTGTTGGATAAGCGAAACGGCAAATCTTCCGTCTCCCCTCCATTCTAAAAATCTCAGCAGCGAGCATACCGAGAGAACAAGCGAGAGAGCAAGCGAGAGATAGAAAGTGAGAGAGAGAGAAAGCGTATATAAGCGGCGCGTGAGAAAGCGGGAATTTGGCGCGGCAAGCGCGGTTCCTC
Source organism: Chalcis sispes (assembly GCA_949987625.1). NCBI lineage: Eukaryota > Metazoa > Arthropoda > Insecta > Hymenoptera > Chalcididae > Chalcis > Chalcis sispes. The sequence goes on along the minus strand of OX465096.1, from coordinate 63,307,789 downwards.
TCGGCGTTAAAATCACTGTGGAAGTTTAGCCGCCCGATCCGAAATAGAGAGAAAGAGAGAGAAAGAGAGAAAACAAGGTGAAATCTTGCGTGTACTAATTTGAAATTTTTATTTATTTTTTTTTTTGTTTTAGTTTTTATATGTCTGCTAACCTATGATCCATAGAGTCGGACTTGATATATCCTCGCCGGGTTAAAAGATCGCTGATCCTCGTTGCGCTCCTTGCCGAAATAATTTTGCCGGTTGTCTTCCGTTATCGTTTTCAATAATCCTCCTCCTTGCAGTCTCTTCTTCCTCCTTCTGTAACGAGTTTATCGTCGCCGTTCGGCAACGCTCCCCCCACCACTCTTAAACACACCTGTGTCCGTCTCCCCCACCTCCCGCAATGCAAAGAAACAGTCCACAATCGGCACACAGATAAGAAAAGATCGAGAGGGACAAAGGAAGTGGGAGAGAGAAAGAGTTTATCAATCCTTCGTTGTCGATCAACAATCGCGGCACACACCACTATGTGTTTTGATAAAACCTTCGTCAAATGTACAAGTACGTTTATATCGAATCCTCGATCGGCGATCGATCGAACGCAAGTCGCGAACAAAAACGAGAGATACTCGATCCACGGGGTGAACTATTTTTAACTATCAAATTTTTTAAGATTTTAGAAACGCATACATATATATATACATATATATATATATATATGTATATATGTATATTTATATATTTATAGGCAGCGACAATAAATAATAAACTCTCCGATAGACGAGGGGATTGGTTGTTATAATAACGGGGGAAATAACAAACGCCAGGTCACTCTCTTCTTAGTACGGTGGATAACGCGACGTGGTGGCCTGCGAGTCGGATAGAGCTGACTGGCTGGCGAGAAGCGCGAGTCTTCTCTCTCCTCTTTCGGCTCTGGTGCTGCTACTGGTGCTACCCCGGCGCTGTTGCTGCTGCTGCTGCTGCTACCGCTGGCGGGAGAGAAGGGGGTTGTTCGCTTATCTTCCGCCAAGAGAGAGAGAGAGAGAGAGTGAGAGAGAGAGTGAGAGTGAGAAGGGGTGGCGGTAGTGGTGGCCCCGTGAGCGCGCGGTGTGGTGGTCCTCTCGACGAAGCCGGCCGACGATCCGCACTCCCTGCTGCCTCGCGCGTGCAACCGGAGGAAGGAGGAGGGAGACGACACACCGAAAGAGGGAGGGTTGAAATGCGCGGAGAGTCGGAGTGGGATTCCCTCCTTCTGCGCTTACGGTGGGAGGCAGAGCGTACCGCACGCCTCGGAGGTAGTGGGGTTGCGAAAGTGAAAGAGCGCGCGCGCAAGAGTGAGGGAGGGAGGACGCGAGAAGAGAGAGAGGGCATTAGAAGAGGGAGAGAGGCCGCGCGCGAAAGGGCGAGAGCATGTAGCAACAGGCTGATATGGTCGGAGTGCTCGCCTCGGTGTACCCATTAGGCTTTGGAATGGCGCCGGCGACGGCGGCAACGTCGTAGTCGTCGTCGTCGTCGTCGTCGTCGTGTAGTCCTCGCGATCTAGAGAGAGTGAGAGAGATAGAGAGCTAGCAAGAGGGTACATATTTCGTCTCGCTTCTCTTCGGCGGATGACGTCACGGGGCCGACGTGACGTAGGCGTGGTCACGGATGCGCACCAACACCTCGCCTGTCACCCGTTGTCATAGTGACTGCGCGCACCGGGCGCCGAGGGCTTCCTCCGTCTTTGTCTATCGCCGCCGCTGCCGCCGTTGCCGCTCTCCGTGTGCTCTTCCACGTTCCACACGGGGTTTCGTCGTCGTTGTCGCCGCCGCCGCTAGCGACGACAGCGTCGTAGTCGTAGTCGTCGTTGTTGTCGTAGTCGTCATGTCGACATTGCCCCTCGCGCGCTCTCGATTTTCTTTCTGACGAAGCGGGGCGAGGACGTTGCTACTCTCTCACCCTCTCTCTCCTCTATTTTACTCGCTTTTGTCTTTTTATTTTCCTGTCTTGCTTCACTTCAGAGAATACGTGAGCTGCCGCTTCTTCTTTCTCGGGTTCTCCTTCTTGTTCCACACGTCTGGACCTTTTTTTTTTACTCTCACTCTCTCTTTTAAATTTCCTTTTTTTATTTATTGAGTTATATTCTAATTTTTTCTTTTTTTTGCGCTTCATTCTTTTTTAAGAGTTCCTTCTATGTCGTTTGTTGTTTCCAACGTTTTTGTTTTGTGCGGTGTTATAAATAATTTGAATTTTAATTTGATTTGAATATGAGTTAATATATCAATGATTATTTTTGCATTTATTTTCTTTCGAATAACATATTTAAAGCGGTAAACATTCATGACTATTGATTAACAATTATCGTGCAATTAACATTAGTTAAATGTTTGACTCAATAATCCAATTTTTCATATAAAAATCTAGATTTCAGGTATTTAAATATAGATTTGCAAGTAGATTTTAATTATATACTATCCAAGTTTTAATTATACTAATAAATGTAAACCATGATTTTTACCGCAACTATAATACCAAATTTTTCAAATTCGGATAAATTTACAGTAAAATTTGTCATTTCTTTGAAGATGCAATTTATTTCATTTTATTAAACGATATTTAAAAGAATAATCCATTATCACGATGTTCTGCGTAATGAACAATCACCCGATTCTTTCCAAAACATAACCTACATTACTCTCCTCATAAATATTTCACACTCGATGAGAAAGAAAGAAAGAACAAGAAAAAAAAAGTAAATAAAAATAAAAAGTAGAACAAGCAGTGTGAAAAAAAAAATATATATATATATATATATATATATGTATATAAAGAGGAGTAAGAGGGAGAGCGCGTTAAATGAAGGTGACGGGGGACAGATGTAGGATCGGAGCCGCCGTCGTCGTCGCCGGTGACCTGGATGCCGCGTGCAGTTTTACTACGCGCGCGCGAGCGAAAAAGAGACGGAGAAACTAGATAGAGTCGATCGAGTGATATAACGTTCGGAAGGCCAGTACGAAATTATTAGCATTGATGGTGAGAGAGATAGAGAGAGAGAGACAGAGAGAGAGAGAAAGAGAGGGGGGGAGCGAAGGTGTAGTAATGCGTATATAGATCGCGATAAAACCACGATGCGACGCTCTTGTGTGCGCTTTATTTTATGCGTGTATGTGTGCGTGCATGCGCGCGCGCGTGTAAGACTATGTGTTTGTGTATTTGAATGCGGCGCAGTTTTTCATCGACATGTTGGCATCTTTTTCTCGGGATTTATTTCGGGATTCATGAGGAATGAAGGACTATGATGGCTTTTTTTACGACCGTATCCTCGCGTTTATACGTTTGATTTATTTCCGCACTTTGCTGGAAAACGTCAACTATTTTCTTTTTTTTTTTGTTTTTTTTTGCGACGATGATATTATTAAGCAACGTATGTTTTCTGTATATTAATAATTTTTTCAAATATTTCAATTTTTTTTTTTTTTTTTTTTTTTTTTTCATATATATTTTCAATATTTTAGAACTTGCAAAAGTAATTTTCTTTTTGCAGCTATTATTGATTTTTTTTTTTTGTGCTATTTAATTCGATATTAATGCTGAATTTATTTTCCTTTTTTGTGATTGTATCACTACTACTTATCGATGTAACATTGACAATATCTGAATCATTAATCACGCAATAATTTACATAAATTCACAAATCTATTTGAAACAAGTTCATACCCAATAACCTTATGAAAATTCACTAATTTTTAAAACAATATTAAAACCCAACAAGTTTCAAGACAAATTAAAATCACGTAGGTGCTTTTAAGAAGGGAGAATAATAATACGGTTGAATATACAGTTTTCTTGGAAAAACTTTCAAGCATTTCAAAACGAGGAAATAATGTATTACATAATTCATGTTTTCAAAAGGTTTCCTTTCGCACAAACGGCGTCGCCGGCAATGGTAGCAGCATCAGCACCAACTCAACAAGATGAATTTTGCCGGAAAACAAAGGAAGTTAATCGATGACTGTCGTTTCCACGCTCGACTCGCGCATAATCAGCGTCAGTGGAATTGACTGAACGGGGAGGGAAGGAGAGAGAGAGAGAGAGAGAGAGAGAGAGAGGAGAAAGCCGCGGTCGCTTGTACGTTCGTAAATGTGTACGTATACACACACGGCTTCTCTCTCACACGCACACAAGCGTAAGGTAAAGTGAAACGAGCCTTGGCTTCCTATTCAAAGGGGAGAACGGAAGTGAACGAGAGAGAAAGAGAGAGAAGGGAAAAGGGTCAGGAATATGCGTTTCAGACTCTCGATAGAAAAAAGAGAGAAAGAGAGAGAGAGAGAGAGAGAGAGAAAGAGAGAGAGAGATAAGTAAAGCAAAAGTGGGGTCGAAAAGTACGTGGAAAAAAGAGAAAGCGAGTTTAAGTGAGTGTGTCAGTGATGAAAATGAGAGAGAATAAGCTAAGTTGAATACTTTCTATGAATGTTTTAAAGTTTCGGCAGTCGTTTCACCATTTATTTTAATGCTCACGATTTGGTTACAAGTGCCTTCAAGTTAAGATTTTAATCTCAAGCACTCGTAATTAAGCGGCATCAAAAGCCTTAAAAGAACTTTTAAAAATGTATAATAGATCACGTTTATTAATTACGGCGTTTCTTTTTAAAGCATAAAAATGCACTTTATTTTACTAAAAAATAAATAAGTGTACTTTCATATTCAGAGTATTGTAAAATATTATACAGACATGAAAAAAGTCCGTCATTAATTTTCGATACACCTAACAATTAAAATCGTCAAAGAATAACAAAAAATTGAATAATAGAAAAACGAGGATATATTATTTGAAAAATTGGCGTATTGAAAAAAAAAGCAATAAAAAATCTAAGAAAAAGAAGATGAAAAAAAGAACAAACTACATTAGTAACTATTAGAAGTAAATACTGATTTCGAGCGTGAAATAACGCAGACAGAAAAATGGACAAAGAAAACATTTTAATAACAGCTTTAGCACTACACGTCGAGACCGTACATAGTCATTTGCTTCGATAAAGGAATTTCTTTTTTTTACGTATTTTTTAATAAGTTTACTTAAACAGTAACTCACGTTTTCAAGGTTTTTAGCGATGATTATCTTCGTTTCATGGTTTCAGTACTTAATCAAAAATTGTGCGCTTCTTTAGTAAAATACTTGTTAATTTTTTTAACGAAACATTTTTTTAATTTTAAGCCAAGACAACATTTTTTCATAGATTATTAATTATATAAAAAAATTCATAAATAAAATATACGAAATATATAGTGAAAAAATATATTGACTAATAAATAATTAAGTAGAGCAATCGGCGTTTAGTCAGGCAGCCTCATTTCAGTAACACGATTTTAGTAATATTCAAAATTTGTAAAATATAACTGTGATACACGCTCGTAAACCTCGAATCATCGAGTCCGCAATAAAGAGAAAATGTTCAGCTATATATTCGTTATTTAACGCCAAATTATTTCTATAAATCTGAGCATACAAAAAAATTAATCAACCATACATAACGTAGCTGTTAAAAAAAAAAAAAAAAAGGTTAAAAACCCGTAAATGTTCGGTGATAGTCAAATCACAAATACAACGAAAAACGCAGAATTCTTCATTCCGACGCATAAAGTAACTCAAAATTCACGAGATCGCGAACGATAATTATATTTTACTACAACGAGTTCCTCGATAAAGGATAGAAATCCGTTGAAATACTTTTTCAAGTATGCATACGTCGAGGCATTATTCGAACGTCTATATCTCAAACTCGCGCGCTACGCGCCGTTGCTTCGGTTATACGCTAATGAGGTTACCGTGTATTTCACGTGAGATAATACCCGTCTCTCGTTTCGTTCATCCTTCTCTATTCTCCTCGAGGCCCAGACTCTCTCGCGCGGGCGCCCGCGCGCGCGCGTTACTCAACACACGTGATTCAATTGTCGAAGCGCGAGGCCGAAACTTTAAGGCTAATTTCCCTTGCGCGTGCTTCCATCGTACTTTACCTCTTCGTTCCTCACATTCTCTCATCCTCTATACATCTCGCTTTCTCTTTGTCGCTTGGTTTCTCAGGACGCGAATTAGTAGACTAACAAAATTTGTCGATCGAATCGCGCGATCGGCAGAAAATTTTAATCCTTTCGCATTCGATATCGGATTGAAACGTTGTCCTTAACCTTTGAATGTTGAGATTTTTAAATTTTTTATTGAGAAGGATTTTTAATTTTATTATTGCATAATGTTATTAGAAAAAGGCAATGTAAAAAATATTGAGAATTATTTTTTAAGCCGGTATACGCATTGTGTATACAAACAATTAATAATGAAAATTCAACATTTTATGACGATGTATTTACAATAAAAAAGCAATTTACTATCTAAAATAATAAAATAATGACATGGAAATTTTTTAATATTAAAATAATAAACATACCAATATCGAAAATTAATCTATTTACAAATAAATTTATTGACCTAAAATTTAAATTTTGTCTTTGTCAGTAATATAATTAACAAAAATGAAAGTCAAAAGATTATTGATGCGCTCAATTAGATCAACATAAAATTGTAAATAAAAGAAACAAGTTTTAATATGAAAGCAACTATTTTCCTTAAATTTAAAAGACTAGCCACAAGTCTTAAAGTTTTATTACGCGGCCGTGAATGTAGTCTTAAAGCTAATCTAGTCTTAAGATCATAACCGCGCGAAAGAACGATTAAATTCGATTCGCTAAAAAACACAGCTTTTATAAAACTAACAGCAACCGTGTGAGACCTTACTCGCCCTTTCTCTCCTCTCTGTCCTTGACCTAATTATTCACCTCGGTCAACCTAAGTAGAGCAAAGAATGAAAGAAGTAAAACTATCAAATTGCGCCTTATTTTTGTTCCCTCTTTCTTTTTTTTTTTATTATTTTCTTTGCTTTCGGCTTTGTTATTGTATCATTTTTTTTCTCTCTTCGGGATTCCCACTTTTAATTTCAAATGAAAGAAAGCAACTGAACGTTTTTGTATATGTAAGTACGTATAAAGCGAGTTTTCCGCTTTGAATATATTAACGACAACAACGTAGATGATTTTTATGAATTTTAAATCAGTACGAGCAAAAAAGAGAGGCAGCTGTTTAAGAAAATGTTTGGAATTTTCTGTTGAGAAAATTTACTTTTTAAATTTAAGAAGTTAAAGTATATTAAATTGACACGAAAGACGCCACGCTACGTTTACCGAGAAAAGAATATAAGTACTCGTCGGGTTTGAAAATAACTAAGCTTTTAACTAAGCGCGTTAAGAGTAGGTTTTTATTCGCTACGCTAAAATGGAATGTTAATTTATGTAGTCGCAGAAAGTTTTCCTTGGTCTCGCGTGAAATTATTATTTCGAAAAGAATGGAAAATGACTTTTCTTAAAATGAAAGATAGAGAGAGAGAGAAAATGAGAGAAAGAGGCAGAGGAAGGGAATGAAAGAATGAGAGAATGAGAGAGAGAGAGAGAGAGAGAGAGAAATAAACAGATAAAGAAAGAGACAAAGAAAAAGCGAGAGGAACCATTTAAATTATGCTAACTACTTTTACTTCATTAATTTTTCGAGTATTTTGAACGTATGTGCGACATTTCTTAATTAATTCAAAATGATATTCGTTCGTTCGATATGGTAAATAAGCGATTTGAATTTGTAATCAGATTATTAATGCAAAAAATTTTGACCGAAAATTATCAAAGAAAATGTCTAATCAATTTTCAAAAGTGGACAAACATAAATTGAGAAACATGACCTGATTACAGAACACGAATTAAGTTGCTAATAATTAAAAAAAAAAAAAAAAAACCATTAGTTCAAATCATTTATTCATCGCGAAGCAAGGAAAAACTAAAGAATCTACGTTTCGGCAAAGTACACGTTTGCACGGATGAAATTATTAGTTTACCGAGCGATACACTCGCGAGCTTTTACTTTTGATTTACCGATGTTGTTATACATTTTATGCACAAAAAAGATAAAAAAATGAAACCGTTACCGTCGCGCTCTCGAATATCGATGCCTCGCTTTAAAACTGAATGCGGACGAAAACAGTCTCGAATTCCGTTCGAATAATCGAGTTTTCAAAAAAAAAAATAATTGTTTGATGTGATCGTCGATAATCCAATCATGGTACAAATCGCGTAATGAGATGGAAACGTCTACATGTAAACCTCTTTTGACGAGAAGTGATGTAGGAATGGAAAAGGGGTGAGTGAATGACAAGGGAAGAAAGTGGGATTAAAACTCCCCGAGATAATGCAACGCGAGAAAAGGAGAGAGGAAAGAGATATAATGAGAAAGAGATGTATATATGTGATAGCCGAAAGTTATGTTTCGTCGAATTTGATTTTTTCAACTCGCTCTCATTGAAAATTTTAATAGTCGATGACTTGCAGAATGTAAATATTTTTAAGCAAGGTTGCCGATTCTTGTACCCATTTTCTAGAATTTTGATTATTTGATAAAATAAAAAATGCTCGAGAAAAATCGCTTTAAAATATTATAACCCATTTTCATTTTTTTTTTTTTTTTTTTTTTTTTAATCGTCATCAGTAATGCACATCGAATATATTCAATATCTATTTCATAGACCTCGGCTGACGATAAGTGTTACCATAAATACGTCGATACAATGGCAATAAATCAAATGTATCGAACCGCGGCAATGAACAAACTGCTAAAACACAATAAAGTATTCATACACAAAAGTACCTTTATGTCTGACAAACATCGATGCATTCTTTCTCCCAAACATTAAAAATAAAAAGCAGATGAAAAATAAATAAACATAAAAATAAAAGCGTGGAAAGATAAAAAAAGATTGATTCATAGCGAAAAAATACACTCTCGGAAATAATCATGCGGAAAAGACAAGAGTGATAAAGATAGAGAGAGAGAGAGAGAGAGAGAGAGAGAGAGAGAGAGAGAGAGAGAGAGAGAGAGAGAGAGAAGGGGAAGAAGAGAAGGGAAAGAAAGAAAAAATGTTTAAAAAAAATAAATAAATAAATAAATAAGTAAAATAAAACAATAAAATCACGCGAAAGCACAATATTATCAAAAACGAAAAGAAGCGGAAACGAATGGTGGGATATATAAGCGAGCGACGCGTCGCGCGCACGCGTTTACGACGACGACGACGACGAGAGCGGTTCGCTCGTTTTACTGAATATGAATTAAGTTGATGCAATTTCGCGAGCGAGCGCGGGGGTTAAAGGTAACCGAGATATCGTTAGAGAGGTATGTGTGCGTCCAAACGTCGTTTGTGTTGGTGTATCTGTGCGTTGCGCCGTGTGGCTGTAGATGTGTATATTTAACTTATGGAACGGTTTGATTCTGCACGTGCGGAATATTTTATTTCTCTTACTTTCCACATTCTGCTTTCTTTCGTCGTTTTGTTTTTTCTTTTTTTTTTTTCTTTGCGCCGTTTTGTTTATGACTCTTTTATTGTTTATTCGCTTTGTGCTTTTTACGTAAAAATTTTTAATCAGTAATGCTAAACTTCGTAATTATTTTAGAATTATCACGTTACTTCGAAGTACGCTTTCTATTACATATTTTCCGAAACAGACATGCGTACAATAAATTTCACAAAAATTTTTTGCCAATGCTGTCAAATTTTTAACACCCATATTTTTACCAACTTAATATAATCGATTAACCTTTACGCTCAACCTCTCCGAAAGCAACGAGAGGCCACCACAAGTATAGGCAGAAGCGCATCGTCGATACGAACGATATTTACGCCATACGAGAGAAGCAATTTCGTAAAATGCTCGCAATGGCGAGTATTACGCTGATCTACCAAAAGCTGCAGGTGTTGTGGACGTATCGCGTACCTGTGTAAAGCATACGTCCGTAAATGTCGAGTGATAAAATTGATATGTTTTGATGGATATGGTATTGTTCTTGTTTAAATGTTTTCGTCAAATATTGGGTTTACATATAAAAACTGATGTTTTTAAGGATAAATTTTTATTGAATTAATTCGATAATTTCTTCATTAACTCAATCAAAATTCTTGATAAATCATAGATTCGAATAAAAAATAAAAGAGCTATCCTTTAATCAGTCAGTTATTCAAATCACCTATGTTTCAAATTAATTATCAGGAACTAATTGAGTTATTTGCACTTTAAAAAAAAAAAAACAAATCTATTTGAAATTTTTTTTCTTCTTGTCGTCACACCGCAATCGCATAACACACAGTTAGACCAACGCTCGCATTTACGATCCTTTTGACCTTTTTTATGAACATTTGGCATCTTACTCTCTCCAACCTATTCTCAGCTGCGTATCGACGCGTGTAAACGATTACCCGATTGCCGATTTTTTCCTTCCACGTATCTTTATCCTTCCGATCGGCGTTTTGTCAGACTGATACGAGCACATTGCAAGATACTTTTTATACTTAAGTTCGAGTTCCGTAACGAAATTTTATGAATTTTCATTTGTTTTGAGATACTTTATAGTGACAATTTAATCGATATTAAAATTACACAATATTGAACCTTATTTTATAGGTTATTTTTAAAGAAATTTTTATAAATTTACATTTTTCTAACGTAACATTATGATGCCATTAAAAATATAAACTTATTAAGCATAAAGTTTATTTATTTCAGATTTTTAATTTACACTGAGAGAAATTCTATAGTTAAAATTTCTATATTTGATAATATTCCGAGGACATACTGTTACGTCGAACACGACTACAAGGAATTAAAATCGTTCGTCAATTTTTTTTTCTTTATGCACGCGCGCGAGATAACACGCTGTCGTTGACCTCGAGGGTCTGGCACGTGCCTCGAAAATTTAGGCGACGACGCGCGAATTAGCAAAAATGGGGGTCAAAACCGCGAAATAATCACGACGGCGAGCGCACTCAGTCCAGTCGTTCCGACCTCATCGAGAAGCGCGCTTGATCTCGTAGATATAATTCTATAAAAAAAGCCAACAATTACTTTCGCTCGCAACGTCGATTTTCTCGTGCGGTGATCGGCCGACCGTTCTTTCGCGGTTATGGATTTTGATTTGGTTTTACGGAATTATCGTGAATTCTCCAGGTCGAAGAGTTCGTTTTTTTTACTATTTAATGTGAAATAAATTAAAAATAATTAAATTTACTTATAATAAATTTAAATATTACTGTATTTAAATGTTTAATTCAAGCAATAACTAATATTCCACTATAGAAAAACTTAAATCACGTTATACATGCGCACAAAGAGAGAAAAAGAAAATCAAGAAAGAAAAAGCAGGCGAGAGGAGTACGGAGCAACGAGATAAGAAAAATATAAAGACGCAAAAGATACGATAGTATACGTAGATAAGAGAAAAAGCGAGGAGAAGAAGAGGGTGGGCATGAATCATACAAAGCGGAAAATAAAACATAGCAGGAGAGAGACAGAGAGAGAGAGAGCGAAAGAATCGGCGAGAATCGCGCGTCGCGTTTCTACAATTTTTATCCACTTTGCATGGTGATGGTTCCTAGATTTGGAGACAAAATACCTTTTTCTCAATTCCTTATTCTAACGCGCCTACGCGTACATACGTGCATACACATACACACACACACATGCGCGTACATATATCTAACTCGGTATTTACGAGAAAAGCGAGTCAGCGCCCTTCGATTTTTATATACTTTAATCCGCCGGCGACGCAGTTTTTATTCCGCAAGCGTTAGAATTTCACGCTCGAGCTCTCTGTTTGCGGATTACCGCGAGCGCGTGCCTGTGTGCGCAGGTAGGGAGGGAATATAAAAAAGCGGGAAAATTGAAAAATGATAATTTAAGAGTCTTGGCGATCGAAGAGAATTTGAGAGGATGAAATATTCTGACTGTGTAACTATGGTTGTTTAAAAGGTAGGCTATATATTTTTTAATTAATAGTGATTTTTATAATAAATTAATTTAAATTATGCATTTTATATTATATTGTAATAACGCTTTTTAACGATATTGAACGAGAAGAAAATTAAACAAACGCGGGTTGTTAAAAAATCTCATAAAAAAAAGCGTAATTTCACGTAAATTAAACAAGCTCAAAAAACATCGACGTAAATTGAAAAAACAATTTACCATCATCTTCAACGATACGCAAACGTGCATAAGCTTTCTTAAAACAACGTTTACGTTCATATACCCAAAACGGTAGATGGAAAAAGGTGAATAGCGACTATCCACCGGATAACCCAAAAAAATTACAATAACGCTCGGGTATATATTTTCCGAAGCGGCATATCGCCGAATATGTGTAACACGAAGTTCTTTCGGCTACGATGTAAGCCACGAGAGCGTATATATACGATATATAAACTCGTAAGATAGATATATATATATATATACACATATACAAGGGAGAAAGCGAAGCAACTCTCGCAATTTTACTTGCAAAGAGTTTAAAGTTTACATACTAAGTGTATGCGTAAGAGGAATGAGAGAGTCAGAAGAGAGTAACAGCTGCCGCGTGTGTACGGGTTATGAAAATGTAAACAAAGGAACTACTACTACTATAGTACTTCTTATTCTTATTCTTATTCTTATTTTTGTTACATGTAAACACGGTACTTATTCTAATGTTTCGCCGAGCTTTATATAATCAACGGCATAAAATGACATGTAATGAAAATAATAATTCCGGCAAATGTTGCCATCTGATATTCGTAATGCCGAAAGGATTGAACGTTTTTATTTTATTACTATTATGATAATCTTTACGTAACTTTGAAATAATAAAAATGAGCACTTTTTTTTTTATTGCACTTGAACGTTTACACGTACGATCATCAGAATATTGTTTTATCGCATAAATAAAATTGAAATTTTTATAGCTCTCCGTATCTATTTTAGAAGTCGAGAAAGAAATTTTGAAAATACATCGGGAGTACTCGATATTAATTTTCATAAATCATTACACAACGACTTTTAACGTCTAATTGCGCTGTTTAATAGCGACGCATTAAACATTATGGTAAACAAAAGAAAGAAAATACATTCATCGCTTGCAACGCGAAAGCAACTACTTTACAAAATCGCGGTATCCCATAAAAAATTAAAAACGATTATTCAACCTTACGTTACTCGCACCACAATATAGCTTCTTCTCGTTTTGCTTTAACGTCTCCCGTAAAGTCATCGTAAACGATGCGCGAACACGTAACCGCGCTCGTTAACGCGCCTAAACGGCCAACTCGCTCGAGCGATAATTTTTCTTTTTTTATTTTTTTCTTTCTTAAGGAATTCAAAGATAAAATACAAATTTTTAATCTTTGACAAAGAAATTCATAAGGCCGAATCGATTATTCACCGAGAAAAGGAAAACTGGTATTTTTATTTCGTAAAGCGCGACTTTATGACGAGATGCATTAATGTGCGGATCAGTATATATAAATAAATATATATATGTATAATTTTTTATGGGAGAAATTGAAGTCGCTTGGAATTAGAGATTTTTACGAGGTTCGAATATATGCATTTATCGAGCTCACATCCTATTTTATGCTCTCTGCTGGGATTTCATATTTCAGTAATGGAACCGAGCTGCTTGATAAAATACTTTCCAAATTTGTTTTTCTTTTTTGACGCACAAATGTAAATAAAAAAAAATATTATGCAACGTATTTGTCAATTAAATTTCAATACGTCAATCAATCATTACGTAAAAATACACAAAAACAACATCGTTAATAGAGCGAACCAGCCATTGTTCGTACGCGCAGCACAATAGCTACATAGCCAAATCACCGCCGCATATCAACTAAAAGCCATAAAGGAACAGACTCGATAGTTCCACAATCACAGTGTAGAATTACAAGGAAAAAAAAAGGATCATAGGTCTCTGGTATCCGTTTATAAGCGCACTCACGTATAAAGCCGTCGCGTGATGTTGCTTTTCTTATTCCAATGTGTTTTGCTTTCTTGCGACTTGAACATGTGACATTATCGATAATGGAAGATAACGAGCATCATTTTAAAAATGACAATGAATTATCCATTGGTAACATGAGAATATATAAAGTTATAATTAAAGTTTAGCGACGTTAAAATTATTAAGTTTTTATCATTAAAATTAAAAACAGGAATATAGTAAGATTTTTTTTACTATTGTATAATATGTGAAAAAAAATTATAAATTAAATAATGTTTACGTTATTGTTCACTTGGAACGTTAAGACGCTAATTTTAATTTTCTCAAATATCGAGTAAGTACATTCCAACACATATATCCATAAAATAAAACTAATATCAAAGCTTCCAATAAAACCAAGACAGCTTCGATCGGTCAAATCTCAATAGCATCTACAAAATAAAGAGGATGAAAAAAAAAAGAAAGAAAGAAAAAAATTCCACAAGATAGAAAAAAATAAGGGAAATGGAAGAAAAATCATCTTCTCTTTCCCACAATGCGGAGCATATATAGTATGTAGTGCACATTGGAAGCAAAGCGAAGTAAAGTAACCCAGAGCGAGATTCAGAAGAAAAAGAGAGACAATAAGAAGACCATCAGCTCTACACGTATAGACGAAGAAAGAGGAAAAGCTTCGACGCTCTCTCTCTCTCTCTCTCTCGTTTTCTCTTTCCCCCTTTCCCTTAAGCCACTTGGCAGATCCGCCTCGAGACACACGTTATTCAATTACGAGACTACGAGAGGCCCAATGCGGAATCTCACTCTCCCTCTTCCTCTCTCTCTTTCTCTCTCTCTCTCTCTCTTTCTTTCTCTCTCTCTCTCTCTCTCTTCATCTCCCCGCGGGATCATCTACGATGTTACAGTAGTCGTGTCTTCGCGGAAAGAAATCGCGGACGAGGACAAAAACAAAGCTCTACCTTCGTCTCTCTTCCTCTTTGGTCGAAAGAGAGAGAGAGAGAGAGAGAGAAAGAGGGAGAAGACAGCCAACTCGAACGCCACTTCAATCTCCCGCTGCTACTGCTTGAGAAGGTTAGTGCTATACGTGTACGGTCTTTATTGGATGTCGATGGGTTCATGATTGTAGGTTGAATGAGTTGATGTAATTTTTTTGGGAAACGTTGCGGATTGAACGATGTGTTTTTTTAATTTATAAAAATTTTTTCATGCTGAATTCTATCGATTTGCAAATTTTATATTTTTGATTTACAAATTGCAATGAAATCTGTAAATGCAATAAAATAAATTCTAATAAGGTTGCATTTTATATATTGTAATATTTCCTATCAAGAATAATTAAATATTTTTGATTTTGAACGATTTCAGGTAGTTTAATAAAAGTAGTTTTTCGATTCTCACAACAATTCGTCAAATATTCAACCATCGAAGCATCGAAGACATTTCTGAATCAAATTTTCCAAAGTAACAATAATCTTACAAAACGAACAATCATAAAAAAAAGTAGACAATATAAATGTCTTAAAATAGAATAAGAGTAATAAAGCGAAAGATAGAGAGAAAGCATTCGCACCTTGAGTGCTATTGCTTTTAAGATCCACGGTAATAGCGGTACTGGTAAGTGTAGGGTACACCATCTAACGTCGACCCTTGTAACCCCTCTAGCGTGTACATATACACCGTACTTCAACTTACTCTTCTCCTTGGGAGAGAGAGAGAGAGAGAGAGAGAGAGAGAAAGGGGAGTTCCTCGCAATCTCGAGGTAACTCAAGCATGGGACACAGAGGCGAGAGAGGGAAGGAGTGCGCTTCGAATTACACTTCATGAGTGTTCAATATATACATACACATATGTATACATAAATATATATTTACACACATATGAATACTACGTACACATACACACGCATACATTGGTAACGAGCTCGCCTACAAGATACTGGGAACTCGGACGCATTCAACTTGGTGCAGCTCTAATTGAGGAGCGCGCGACAACTACGATTGCAATTTGGATTATATAGACCTATGCACCGTTAACCAAATTAAGTGGATACCAATATCCGTATAAACACGTGGCTCGTTCATTCAAAGTCAAGGTAGAAATCAAACGATATATCCGGGGAATTATCCTTTTTATCCTTTCTTCCGACCGTAATTATGATAATAGCATTCAGGATGCGAAAAGGATGGCAAAGTTTGCTTTCTAAGCAGCTAGTTAATCTGAATTAATAATTGGTAGGAAATTTTATAAGGGTTTTGTTTTTATTTGTTGCTTTTAAAAATTAAACTGATTGAGTAAACGATTGCTTAAACATTTAAACGATATTATGCAACATTTTCTCGTTTTCGGAATTACGCGGCTTAAGTATGTAATTCTAAGTATGTAATTATACTTCACGGTCAACTTTACTTTTGTAATGAGAGCTTTGAATTTTAATAATAGAGTTTAAATGTATAATTTCGTTTTCTAGGTTAAAGTTTAATATTGTATTTTAATAAGGATTAAAAATATTGTTATTTATAATAGCCATCGTTTACAGAATTATATATAACAATATAACAATGTTCAATTAAATTATTTTATTAATAATCCAATGCTAATTATCATATTTTTAGTATACAAAAGCGTAATAATTTTGCAGTTGCATAAAAAATAAATATTGAAATGAAACGAAAATAGAGTGCGTTATGTATTTGGTGAGTTTTTAAAGCATTCTATAATTGAAGTTATATCAAAACGCAGATAATATATTTAGAAATAAATATATATATTTAAATATAAATATTTTATAAAACTTAACTAATTTCGATGATAAAAAATAATACTATATAAATAAACAAACTATTTAAAATAAAATAAATATTTTTATTAAGAAATAATTTTTATATCATAAAAATAATAAAGTTACGATAAAGTCACTATAAGCTACTATAACATCACGATAGTCATTATAAAGTTATTATTAGATTTCTTTAAGTTCACGATAAAGCGACTATTAAGTTACTATACAGTCCCTATAACGTCACGATAAGGTTACTATAATATTTCGATCAAGTCACTATAACGTCACTATAAATCACGATAAATCTCACGAAACACTAACTGTAGCGGCACTATAAAATCTCTAAAAAGTCTAAAAAGTTACTAAGTCCTTGAAAAATTTCTAAGAAGTCCCTAAGAAGCCTCTAAAAAGTTATTAAAAAGTTACTTAAAAGTTTCTAAAAAGTTACTTAAACGTCACAAAAAAAACCCTAAAATTTATTAAAAAGTTAGCAATGAAACCCTAAAAAGTTACCAATAAAACCCTTAAAAGTCACTAAAAAATTCCTGAAAATTTAATAAAAAATTACTAAATAATCTCTGAAAACTACTATAAAACTTACTATAATGTTACTAAAAAGTCAATACAGCATCACAATGAAGTTACGAAAAAGTCATTATCACATCACGATAAGGTCATGATCAAGTTACTATAAAGTTACTATAACGTTACGATAAAGCCATTATAAAGTTACTATAAATACATTATAACATCGCGATGAAGTCAGTATAAAGTCACGATAAACATCACGATACACTTACTATAAAGTCACGATAAAAGTCACGATACACTTACTATAAAGTCACTATAACATCACGATAAAGTTACTATAAGGTAACGATAAAGTCACTATAACGATACTATAGAGTCACGATAATGTCACAATAGTGTCACGATACAGTCACGATAAAGACATGTTAAATTCACTGTAACGTCATTTTAACGTCACTGTAACGTCACTATAACGTTAAGATAACGTTACTATAAAGTAACGACAATTTTACGCATACGCCAATACAACGCTGTGTACACGTTACGACAAGTAACTTGATGCGTGCGCTTGTATTAGACACGGCTAAATTGTTGTGTAATGAGCCGCAAACAACGCGAAGACTTTGCTTTGTATAGTTATGCTCATTTACATTGGCCCGTGGCTTTTGTCAAGGAACTGGTCGTAGATTATCTCTTTCCCTTACTCTGTATATCCACGTTTGTGTATTTGTGTGTATGTAGGTTTGATCCGTCGTGTCCTTCTCCAACTTTAACTCCTACGCTGTCACGTATAACGCGGGTAAATATTTGTCGGCGCTCGCGAATTCCCTCTAAAATCACATAGTAAATTAGACGAAAATTCAATATCTTCGAGCTTATTATGCGAACGAGCGAGCGAGTGTGTGTTTACGTGAAATCGCGCGTGACGAACGAAGGAAAGAATTGGCGAGCTTCAATTTTCTATGTATGCAGCTCGTTAATTATACGCTTGTTTTCGTTAAAAGGTTACGTTTGGCCTTTGATGCGCGAAACTTATCTCGTAGGTCTTTTATTTTCTGAGTATATTAAATTTTTTTCCTAATTATTTTAAAAACTTTATTTTCAAAATAATTAATTCTAATTTACTCAATATACGTAAAGATATTTAAATTAAGAAAATAAATAAATCAATAAATAGTTCAAAATCAAATCTCGATGTACTCTACCATGAAACAAAAGGACAGTTTGACACACATTTGTCGCATAGAGAGGGAGAGAGGGGGAGAGAGCGAGAGAGAGGGAGAGGAAGAGAAAAAGAGAGAGAGAGAGAGAGAGAGAGAGAGAGAGAGAGAGAGAGAGACCGGTAGGGAACAAGGCTCTTGTACGCGTGTGACGAGACAACCGATGAGCTTCATTATGTTCGCGTGCGTATCCGATTATACGGCGTAATTAGAAAGGGAGATAGGATTCTCCGAGTGTGAGAACACACGTGTGTTTGTACGCATATATCTTTGTGTATATACGTATGTGTTAGGAGCATTGTATCAAACGGTTGCGCAGCCACCGACGTATGTATAGTAAGCGCGTATAGAGGGAGAGAAAGGCATACATCCAGAAACCGCGTGGCGTTACTTAAGCAACGTCAGTCTCCCTCTCTCCCTCTCAGCCTCTCTCTCTCCCTCTCTCTCTCTCTCTCTCTCTCTCTCTCTCTCTCTCTCTCTCTCTCTCTCTCTCTCTCTCTCTCTCTCTCTCTCTCTTTAACTCAGTTTCGAGGCAAATGGAGCACAAGGGAATGATGAAATTCCGCGCGAGTAGTGAACGATGCTGCGCGCGCGTTGCTAGTCTCTCCTTAAAACACCGACTGTGTAATTCTCGGCTCTATCTTTTGACCTTACATGCGCGCCTTGCGTTTTATCGTAATAATCGTACTCGACCTAATAATTAATCCGTCGACGATAATATATTTTTCGGAGATGGTTCAATAATAATATTTAATAAAATTGATTTTTGCTTCAAAATTAACTCTTGTTTTATTACGTAGATGAAGAGGAGAAAGAGCCTTAAATAATCTCAAATCGTGTTAAAATATTTTACTAAATTTATATGTAAAATGTTTACAGTTTTTATCGAATTAAACAATCAACAGACAGCTAACTCGAAAAAAATAAAGAATCGCATTGGTTAACTTCATAAATAGAGTACAGGGTTATTGGGTTACATTTAAAAAAGTAAAGTCACGAAAATAATATAGAAACGTGTTGCGTAAATGCACATAAAACGATTGAAAGTAAAAGAAAAAAAATAACAAATAAGCGCATGGGAAATGAAATGGGATTTTGTTGAGCGCGCCTGAGTTTCTCTCTCTCTCTCTCTCTCCGTTTGTCTGTCTCTCTCTCTCTGTTTGTCTCTATCTGTTTGTCTCTCTCTATCTCTCTCTCTCTCTCTTTCTCTCTTTCTCTCTTTCTCTCTTTCTCTCGTGCATCATCCGACGTTTGAAATATATGAAAGCGACGTTATTACCGGTACGCTTAAGATTCTTCTACAAGCAAGCAAGAAAGGAAGAGATAGAGAGAGAAGAAAAGTGAGATTACACGCACACGTTATTCATGCACGTGTATGCTTACGTAAAGGAGTTTACACGCTGAAAATTCGTTAGGTTGCGTAATTGGGAATCTTTGTGTGTGGAGAGTGGGTGTGTGTACGTGTGTAGGGATGTGAGCTCGCTATAACACGTGAACTCATGGCAATTACCGTTGCACAATGGTATCGTTTTCGCATGTTAACGGTTTTGATGGATTATTATGTAAGACGTTAATTTTTTTTCATAGAGATTGAATTTGCTTTTATGAATTTAAGGTGACGTTTTCGAGAATGTTACTTTAGTAAGTAAGTAGGTGAAAATATCTTGATATTGTTTATATTTTGTGGAAGAAAAATTAGCATAGAATAATTTTGAGAAATCATAAAATAAATAAATTTCAAATTCGTAAACAGACTTTTTAATTTTTTTTTTTTTTAATGTAACGTTAACGAGCTTTATAAAAAAAATCTCTTTGTCAACATAAATAACAAAATGATAAAATGTACAACATTAAATAACTTATTACTGTAGAAGCTCTATTAAATTTCTGGAAATAGATTATATTCAAATATTGTACACATCGATAAATTTTATTGGCTGCATTTTATGAGATCTAATAATCATTAGATAATTATGGTCGAATTGCCCCGTGAAGTTGATTGCTAAATTTATATTAATGCAAAATAGTAGATAATAACAGATACGGCTTTGACAAAATTTTATACCTATGCGTCCATATTCGTCTATCTGTAAGTCGTGTTATTACTAGTAAATTCATTAATTATAGACGACACGACATATATTTATCCTCAAATAACATTTAAATCAAATCAAACTAAATTAGCCCTAAATTTTATTTGTTTTTTTTTTTTTTAACGATTTTGAAAAATTTCCGATTCAATGCTATCGAACTTATTTGAAGAAATATAATATATTTATTTGTAAAATATGAATCTACGTATGAATATATGATTAATAACATAAAACTCATCGATGTACATCGATGCATAACAAAGAATTTGTGTTAAAAAAAATAGTGTTGAAAAATAATTTTCATTTTAAACGAGTAATAGAAAGTAAATTTTAAGATATTTTGATAGAAATTTTAAATATTTGACATTATAATTGAAACGAAACATTTTTCTCAAATAAATTCAACTTGCGAAACTCTCAAAAAGTCCAATCATAAATCCTCTGCGTACCAACTGCAATAGAAAGTTAAAATTCGCCTAACGTTGAAACACACGTCCACACAACTGCAACGAAAATAACAACAACAATAATAACAACAACTTCGACCAATCAGAGCTTATAAAGCTGATTTCAATATTCAGTTTCACGCGCTTGTTCGGAGTTGTAGCAGCAGGTGAACAGCTTAGCTGGGAATCCTGATAGAATCGAAATGGAAGTATAGCTGGAAGACGGTATATAACGCGTCGCGGTGTATAACCAACCTATAACGTACTCTGGAAGAGCTCGATATGTACGAGAGAGTGAGAGAACGAGTTTATCATCACAACCGAACGCGCGATTTCGATATACCCTTTCAGGTAGGTTATACGACCTCGTAAAGTTATCGGCCGGAGACGGTATAAGTGTGCTGGCAAGGAGAGAAAGACGAGCGACCAACACACCTGGGAATCGTTGGATTGAGAATTATTGGACGATATGGGCCAACTTACTGCTTTGCCTTAATTTCCATCCCCTCCCTACCACCATTCCTGTCTCTCTCTCTCTCTCTTTCTCTCTCTTTCTCTTTCACTTTGAGTTTTGGAAAATCACGAAGTTTCAATAATTAAGAAGAAATATAAAAAAAATTATAAAGTTTTATATAATAAAATAGTTTGGAAAGCTAGCTTACTTGTATTATGAAGGACATTGGGAAAATAAAATATATGTTAGAAAAAAAAAAAAAAAAAAATAGTTGCCTGTAGAGAATATTCTTCAAGATTATTACAACACGTGGATAAAAAAAATTGTAGAAATTCATAATTTTTTAATTCACTTTGACTCGAGTTTTAATTTCGTTAATTTTGTAAAATCTGCCAAAAGTATATTTTACATTCCTTAAATAATATTATTGAAAAAATTAAAAATTATTCTATTTCATAAAAAAAAAAAAAAAAAAAAATACAAGATTATTCACGAATGCATAAACATTGCGTATTCATAAATTTACAAGAAAATAAAAAAAAACATTTCATCGATGTATATACACACACTTAAGTAACACACCGTGAGCCAAGCCTGATGAAAAATCCATCTCTCTCTCTCTCTCTCTCTCTCTCTCTCTCTCTCTCTCTCTGTCACTAATATATACATACATCCATAGCCTCACAAAGTACAGAACACGTAGCAGTACAGGGTAAGCTAATCCAACGCGAGGCGCTGGAATTTGCCTGGCAATTCCCGATTCCCTCGCGTAAAGGGGGCGCAAGGCGTCGAATGTGAAACGTGGAAAATCGCCGGACGATAACCCATTCTCATCACGAACGCTTCGTCTCTCGGTAGCGCCCCGTGCACCAAGGGAAGATGGAAAATGAGGGATGAAGAAGAGGAAAAAAAAAGAAAGCTCGGAAGGAGAAAAGGAGGGTGATATCTACCGCACGCGGTAGAAAGAAAGAGGATGGAAGAACATCGAGGAACTGACGAGATGAAAATAAGCGGAGAAAAAAGGGAGATGCGTCTTGCGGGTGAAAAATTTGTGTGTTTGTGTTGTTGTAAGTATAAGGGCTGCTTTGTTATTATTAACATAATCGTTGAAAATGAGGTGGCTGTTTCGAATTTCTTTTAGACGTGAAAAATAACTTTATAAGATCCGTTAAAATTGTTTTCTTTTTTTTTTTTTTTCTAAATGAGAAAAAAGTTTCGATAAAACAAAAAAAAAGTATCAAAAGATAATGAGAAATATCCTAAATAATCTTTTAAAAATAAACTTATCTTCCTAAAAAAAAAAATTCAAAAAAACCAAAAGATATCGAATTTAAAAGGAAAAGTACACGCACATCTTTTTGGCGGATGAAAAAAATACGGGCGTGCGTTAAACCTCTCGACACACGTCGTATTCAAGAATAAAATGATAGGAAATAAAAGGAATAAAAGGGCGACGACAATAACAACAACAACAACAACGACGACGCATACGTCACTCGTCGTCGTCGTCGTCGTCGTCGTCGTCGTCGAAGGGCGCAATTACACGGTATCCGACAACCGCATACACGACAGAGCCACGGGAGATACGCGACGGAATCCATACACCACCGGGGATTTCGCGTATACGCAGCGATCCGCGAATCTTAAAGGAACAGCTGTTACAATATACGAGAGAGAAAGCGCGCGTCGATGTCAGTAGGAAACATGAAAATTTGAATAAAATCCAATACAACACAAGAAGCACGGAAGATATAGGCGCAACAACCATCGAATCACATACATATATACCGCTGTGAATCGAGAGAGAGAGAGAGAGAATTTTCGGAAGGTACACCAAGGGAGAGGAAAGAGCAAACCTCGAGAGAGAGACAGAGAGAGCGAGAGACATAGGGAGACGAGTGACAGGTCATTTTCCGGGGCATGGAGCACAACGCGCGTACGCTCTATGTGTGCGTATACATAGCCTCGACAGAGATCTAAAGCTAGCTTCATCCTGTCAACGCTTTTTCCTTTATATTCCCTTCTTGTATACCTTACCTTCTAATGCCTTTTTTTTTTCTTTATTCTTTCACGTGTCTACAACGCGGATCGGCAAAATTCGGCGATTATCCGTATACACGTGTATCGATAAGTGTGCGATACCTAATTCCGTTACACTTGGCCGCGCCGTTGCTTACGTCCCTTCTCTTACGCGAAAATAATTCAAGGGAGCCGAACGTGAATTCTTCTTCCTGTTTGTTTTCTCGTAAACGCGTGTGATCGATACGTTAGTCGATGAAATCTAACGTTTGCCTTTTTTTTTTTTTTTTTTTTTTTTTTTGCATTTTAATTAGACAATAATGAGAAACGCGAAAGACGTGCAGTTTAAATTATGATGAAAAAAAAAAAAAAAAATTTAACGAAATTAAACAGATAAAATATTTCAATAGAAGATTCTCATCGAATCGTGAAATAAGACGCTCTGCGAAAATCAGTAAACAGCTCGTTATTTAATATTTTCGTCATGCGCAAGAGTTATAACCGTTGTATTAGACAAACTATCCTACAAACGAATGTATATAAACGTAAAACGATTAAACGACGATAGAGCGAGTGAAAACGAGTTGTCGTTTTTTCGAAATCATAAATATCGAAAGTTAAAGCCATGGTATTGATAACGGTATATTTATTTATTTATTATTTTTTTCGAAACTTTTGCGAAGAAGCCAATGATGATGAGAATTTCATCTTCTTTAAAGTTCTGACTTTCAACAAGATGAAATATAGATACATAGATGTATATATATATATATATATATATATATATACACATAAATATATGTAAATATATATATAAGTAAACTTGACTTAATTAGACAAACATCAGGCAAGTCAAGCGAAACTTCGTCTCCTGCTTAATTAGCTGAGAGTCAAACAGTCACAAGAGGTGTACACTTTCTTCGATTAAATTTTTCTCTCGAAAATTTTACGAGTGTTAAGAAGTTTGTTTAGTTTTTGCATTGAATTTTTGTAACCGAAACTTGACATCGAAACTTGACAACTATTCTATAATATTAAAATTCAAATTCTGCTCGATGAGATTGATGATTTATCTGCTTATCGATATGCTAATGAAACAGTTTTATATTTGTAAAAAATTATAACGTGGTAAACATTATAACAGAGTAAGAGAGAGGTCGAAGCATATGTATGTGTACTAGTGTCTGTGTATGCGTATGTGCGTATGCAGCCTGCATGACCGAGCTAGTTCGAGCGGGGACAGAGCAAGTGGCGGGGTAACGAATTTTCGAAAATTAGTCTTAAAGAAAGGGAAATGAGTTTTCCGTCGGCCAACAATATCGGGCCCAACATTAGAAAAAGCGCGAAGAAAGAAAATAAAAAAAAGTCAGTCAAGGGAGAGAGTCAAAGGAGAAAGTAAACAGAGTGAGCATCGCGCGGGCACGTGTAGCCATACCCGAACGTTATTGAAGATCTAAAGAGGCGAAACAAAGAGCGAGAGGACGAGCCCTGCCCCGCTGTTCATCCAGCATCAGATGACACGTGGAAGCGTGGATTTTAAAACCACCGGCAAGAGTACTGGCGTCAGTGGAGGTTGGAGACCCCAGGTAGTGTAACTGGCGAGCCATTGGCGTTCATCTTCTTCACCGTCGTCTGGGTTATTGTATCAAAATGTGGTGAGTCACAAAAGATTGTAGTCTCGGGCACGTAATCGGGTGTATGAGGGAGGGAATATAGCGAGAGTCCGCGTAGTGAAGACGACGGTGTCTGCGTGCGCCGTCTTCTCGGAATAAGCGAGCGAGTGAGTGAGTGAGAGAGAGAGAGAGAGAGAGAATGTGATCGGTGGTGCCTTTCGACGTCCACGTACGTCGAAACAAAGAATTTCGTGTGTAAGTGATAGAGAGTTTAGCGATCAGGTAGTAGTGTAAGGGGTGCCTGCCAGCACCGCCAAATTCGCGAATAATAAATTACAAGAAAATCGACAGAATCTTCTCGTAGAGAGGACCGTGTCTCAGACGAGTCGGACAAACCCTCTCTATTTGGCGCCTAATAAGGAGGAAGAATTATTTGTGCGCGTGAACACGTGTAAGTGCAAATTGCACGTTTGTTCAAAATAGAGTTACAAGATATCCTTTAATTATAATACAATTTACAATGCAGCAGATATTACTCAAAAAAATTCTTTGATGAATCGTTCAAATTTAATGTTTAAAAAAATGTTGATTTTAAAATGAATTCTAATTAAAATGGTTACCTTACATGGTTATAAACTCAATATAATATTTATTGACAATGCAAAATACATGTAAATACTTAGAAATAATTTTCAAAGTGATATCAAGCGATATCATAAATAAATACATGTGTATACTGAACCAATCTCTTATCACAAATATTATTTATTTTAAATTTGGAACTAAAAACGTGTTTAAATTTTCATTAAAGAATTACTTGAACAAGTAGAAATCGTCGATTATAGTCATACATACTAAAATATGAATATTTCTTCAAATAATTAATGTAAAATAAATCATGCTTGATATTCATTTGAAAAACACAATTATAAATATTTTTCACGAAGCCTTTAGATACCAAACATTTACATTACAAGCATATTAAAATCGTAAATATACATCGAAAAAGAGCCTATTTTCGACCATACAGTTTTTGTAGCAAAACGAGCTGAAAAAACATTCGCAGCGAGGAATACCCTCACAATTTTACGTACACAGTTAGGAAGCCCAGCTCTAAAAGGCTAATAAAGAAGACTGACGTTTTGAAAAATTCATCGCGCGCTTTCGGCCGTAAGCGAAGAAAAATAGCCCGAAGATAAGTATATGCATTCCATGCGTTCTTAGACGTACATATAGGTATAAGGATAATAACACATTTACAAATACTGATGTGAAATTTTCAAACAAATTTCGATGCACCACACACATACTCTTTCGCGTAACTTTTATTTTTACAAATACGCGTATATGTACATATCTATCTGTTTCTCTCTCTCTCTCTCTCTCTCTCTCTCTCTCTCTCTCTCGTTTACCAAGCGTTGCGCAATATTGTTAAGCAATATAAGCTCGACGTGTGCCCATTCTTTCGCGCGTTAAAAACTTTGAGCTCGAAGCGCCTCTACGCAGGCCTCTAGCGTCGTAATAACGCGTCGTTGCATCCTGAAGGAAGAAAAGAAGAAAGATCGCATGAGTATAAACCGACGTGCCTATCGCTCTTTTCACGGTTTCTTCCTTCCCTTAAAACATTCTCTTCTTTCTTTGTGAAATATGCAAAATTTTGTACTGCTGCCGTATTCTACAAGAATGTTTTTCTTTATCAATGTATGGACCGTGGAAAAACTTTTTCGACTAAAGATGAAAATCATTATAGAAATTGTAAAGAATATAAAACCAAAAATTTTGACTGAAAAATATTAAAATTTTCGTGAATAATAAAGGAAATACTTTCTACTTTTTTTTTTATGTATTATAATAATTAAATTTTAAATTAAAATAAAAAAAAATAATCATTTAGTTAAATAAAATACAGAAATTCATATCCCAAGTATAAAAGATACATATTTAATCAGAACAAACGTTTGTGTTTCAAATTTTAATCATCTCTATTGGTTAGTATATCAATTACTGGAAATAATCAATCGTTTATCACTTATTTAATAACTCATATATTAAGATTTAATGGTATCATAAATAACAGAAAAATCAAAATTAATAATGTAGGCTAAGTAATATGAGAGAAAAGGAGAGAGATAGAGAGAGAGAAAGGATATTGAATAAAACGTTTATGTTTTCCACGGTACAAACGACTATGAACGTGACCTACAAATCGCATTATATTATCCCGGAATCTCCCGGTTGATTAAAAAATGTCGTCGTTTCTTCGATGAAATTGGAATCTCTCTGAGGGATTCGCAAAGAAAGGATAAAAGTTTTAATTGGAAAGTACAGAAAATTTATCACGGGCTTGATGATTGTTTTATAATTGGATCAACATTGTCCAAGGAAAAATCTATAATTCATTTCATGTTAGAAAATACATTAAATTGTTAAAACTATTGAATTAAATATAAAATCGTGTGCGCGATTGCGCTGCGTACAACTTTGTATTTCTCAAATCGAAAATTTCATCGACAAGATGAAGATTCTTTTTGTAATGGTAAGTGCAAAATATGATAAAAAAAATTGCGATAGAAGAATTAATCATTTATTTAAAGTTTCCAAGGACATTAAAAATCACTACTTGTAAACAAACTTTTGACCATTTATAATATCGTTAATCAATCGATTTAGTTATTAAAAATGATATCCTAGTATGAAAAATTCAACGCATTTTATAATCTAACACCGATAAAATTATCCAAATTCTAATCAACGGAAACAATTGTAAAACGATGAAGAAGAAGAAAAGAAAATTCACGCGGTGGTATAAAGAAGAATAAAATGTGCGCCTATGTACGCAAACACGCGGAACATCAATTTCGCGGAGAGAGACGACACGTCGAAACTTGTTCCATTGCGTCTCTCCCGCGTGTGAATTACAAAGTAAGAGAGGGTGAAATACACGCGATGCGCATTTTGTATATAACACGTGTGCGTACAGCTACACACGACAAGAAAAAAGAGAGAGTAAGAGAGAGAGAGAAAGAGAGAAGAAGGAGAGAGAGAGAGAATAAGCGAAAGTAGGGAATTCCGGTCGACGCCGTGTCAATTTAGTGTCGCAAAAAGAAGCAGCAACGACAGCCGACGCGCGCGTCGCATTTTTACCCTCCCGTCCTTATTCTCTACCTCACTTCCTTTTTCCCTCTCCCTTTTTTGTTTTAACGCGCGCGCGCGTGTACGGTTTGTTTCTCCCTATTGGATATTGGAATGCTACGTCGCAGCAGCAACGCAAGCTTGGATAATAAACTTCTCGCCTGATCATTCAAATTGTACTCACCGACAATTTCGTTTGTACATTCGTTTTACTCTTTCCTCCAAACTTTTTGTCTTTATTTTTCATTATTATTTGACGACAAACCTATCATTCTTTCCCTTTACATCACCGTATAGTTGTGTTTCTTCGGCCCTCGTTGGCTATTTTATTTTGTCTTCTTTTCGTTTGCTATTCCCCCCCCCCCACCTCCCCTAGCGCGTCGCGTCAAATTTTTAACGCATGAGTTGAAGGACCGTTGTATCGTTATAGCTTGATAATTTGATGAAAAGGACAGGGAGGAAGGGAGGAAGGGAAAGCAGAAAAACTTTGCCTTAGTATGGCCGGTAAAAGAACTTTTTCAATTCGCTAAAAGTTGATTGTGTGAAAAAAGTGCGTAATTGTAATTACGTTATTTAAAATTGAATACGAAATTAATTATTCATACATTAACGGGCTTTTAACGGCATAATAATAGGAACAATTTTACACTTTTTATGTGGACCAAAAAAATAAATAAATAAATAAATAAATAAAAATATTTTGTATCAATTAAATTGATTTGTAATATAAATAAAAATTAAGTTATGAATGTCAAACGAATAATAATAAAAAATTAAAAAAACAATTCTACGAGTAACATATAAAAAATGCGTAAAGTATTAGCATCATTATTTGAATGCATTGTTTTTTAGAAAAATTGTTTTTTAGAAAATTTTACAAAAACATGATGAATATTCGCTGTCAATCAAGACATTAACGTAAATAAAAAAGTATGCAAATTTTATCAAGCTATTAAATCATAAAACAAATTAAACGATAAAAATATAGCCGAAAAAATTTATGTGAATGATTCTCGCGATTGAATTAAATATGAATTCGATCCCTTTCAACAGATTCACTTTATCTCACAACCTAATATATATTTCAAGTCCATCATTCTCTATCTCTTTCTCTCCTTTTTCTTTCTCTATCTACCTTATCACCATTTTTCTAGGTATTTATTCCAACGTCATACCGTTTCACTCTTTCTCTCTAGTAGCCAAAAAAAAAAAAAACAAAAAAATACTCATCATCATTATTCCTCCGTCTACCTTCTCCATTCACGCCCTTTTAACCATCAGATTTGCAAAATTGGGAAGAGAAGGAGAAACAATTGCAGACACTGAGAGCGTTTCATAAGACTTTAGTGAATATTGAGTAACTGAAAAGGTTTTTTTTTCTCAATTGGTTTTTTTTTTCTCGCATGAAGATAGAATATATACTATGAAGGAAATATTTTAAAATCATCATCACAATATTTATTAAGTTTAGGATTAAACTAGGATTTTATACTAGCGACGATGATATCAAATTATAGAACTGAATATTAAATTTTAAAATTACATTATTTTATAAATAATATTCTAAAAATATTATAAAAATGAAAATATGTATGTTAATTAAGACGTTTGTTACTCAATCACGCAACAAATACTAAATGGATTCGGATGAAATATTGCAGGCAGATAAACTATGATCTGAATTAGTATATAGGATACTTTTTATTTCAGTAAAAGGTCCTGTTAAAACAATAATATATAAAATATTACCGTGCACGTATAAACAAAGCAAAGACTAAATCAGTGGACTTGGAGATTTGAAAATTGGAGGGAATTCATTGTTATGGAGAATGTTTGTGTGAAGAAATATTAATTATTTTTCATGATATTGATTTAAGGGTTGATTTATCAAAATGAAAATATATCTGATTTTCACGAATCTATCTGGAAAAAATATACGAAACACTCACAGAAACTGCAGATACGCTGTTCAATTGTCCCACCTATATTTTTGATAAAATATAAAAGTATGTGGTGGAAGTAACACATTGTTATCACGGGAGAAACTGAGAAATAGAATGCTAATTCGATCGTAAGTAAATTTATTCATTTCTAATTTTTTTTTTCTATCACTATTTTAAGGCTGACTAAATATAGACGAAATTTTAATTCAAATCGAATATCATTTATGAAAAATAAAATTTTCAATCGGCTACTTAAAAAGGAATAATCTACAATAAAATAATAATAAAATGCAAATAGACTACCAGATAAAAACACTGTGCGAATACTAGCAATTCTGAGAGGAAACGAAAAAAATAAGATAAAAATAAATTTCGGGTAAGCGAGATGAAACATAAAACACTATATACATACGTATAAAAACTACTATTTTATGGAAATTACTAAGCAGTAAATTCCATGCTCAAAAGTGCAATAGCAACAGCGTCGGCCTTGACCTTTGTCTAATAAAATAGCAATCTCCCTCCTTTCTCACTCAAGCAGAAACAAAATTCACCGAGAATTAGATGAATAATGAAAAACGATGAAGAGAAAGAGGGAGAGAGAAAGAGGAAGAGAGAGAGAGAGAGAGAGTTTTTTTTTAGACATACAAAGCTAACTCTCTTTCCTTCTCTCTCTTATGCTTTATCTCTTTCTATATCGACTTTGGTTAATCCGTATGCACAGGGGCCGCGTATTGTTATCGCGGATTATTAGGATGAAACAAAGGATGGCTTTTCGTTTGATTAATTTCTTTTTTTACTGTTTATACCTATGTACGCGTACTTATTCAATGCCAATATATTTATACCCACCTATGTAATTGTGTTCCGATAAAACTCATTTACAACGGCTGTATTATTAATAAGTTCGAATAGTTTATTAAATTAAATGTCTTTATTGTAAAATTTGAAACGTTCAAATTCAATTTGTGCTTTAAAGGACATGCTTATATTAATGATTTTAATTGTTAACCCCTTAATTTCATCAATATTAACTTTGCATACTTTCATTTTGTAAAATTTCTATTCTTTCCTTAAAATCGTTAATACGACGATAACTTCAAAAAAATTTTTATCGAAAAATTTTTAATTCGGTAATTAATTTATTATGTTATGTAAGAAAAAGTAACAAGCATAAACAAATTAATTTCGCGATAAATTGAATTGCCCTACGATTAATAATATTTACAAACTGAAAAGAGGAATGCTATACGCAACAACAATAACAACATCAACAAGGATGTCGACAAAGGTGAGCAAGAGAAAAAGGGACAAAGGCGTAGAAAGATCAGACTTCATTGTGCCATCATGTTCGTCTTGTACACGCGTCGAATTTACGCCCCTTTACATATTTAAAGCCTTTATTCAACTGTTCCTTCTCTCTCCTTTCTCTCTCTCTCTTACTCTCTTGCGGGGGCTTGATTGGTTTGCGGGTGCCTTTAAAGCAGCATCGCGTCTAATTTCTTTACGGAAATTCTCGGGCGTCTCTTGCTTCTTCTCGCTAGCAAATATTTGGTCGTTATTGCCGAGTGCACGAGCACTGAGTTTATTGTTATTAGTCAAGCTTTTGTTGTAGGATAATTTTTAAGGATTTAAAGTTTTAATAGCAATTAAAATGTTATGTTATGTAATAAACGATAACATAGAAAAACGAAAATAAATAAAATAAATATCATCCTTTGACTATTTAGAGTTCAAAATTCCACTTAATCATTCTATTTTCAACCTTCAATATCTTCATTCGCTCACGAAGGCAACAATTTTCAATCCCTCAAATCACTCATTTCTCTATATCTTTCTCTATTTCTCGAAAATCCATTTCGTCTGGTAGGAGGAACGACGGCATCATCGTAGTGGAATCCCTTCAACTAACGGATATTTCTGTATCCTACCTCGTACAAAATTCTACGCTATTAACAACGCCGACGTATAGGTATGGGACATCAATATTTTTCATTTCTATCGAGAACTCGACCTTGTCAAAAGGAAAAAATCGGGTTTGCGCGTTAGGTGCCAGACACACATCGTACGAGTAACGTGGACACACACACACACACACACACACATACACACGCGACTTCTCTCTCGGCATCATCGTCGTCGTCGTAGGTCAATACATTCCTTCGGAGCATCTTCTTCTTTTTCTTTTAGTTGTTACTTTTTCTCTTTTTTCGATACCTTGATCGGCTTTCGGTGACTCGCCGCGTACTGTCCGTACGCGTTTTTTCGGTACGAGGGATTCGATGGTCTCGGTACTTGTTCCAATTTTCTTACGTTTGTTTTTCTTTTTTTATTTTAGAATCTTTTACAATTTTTGTTCAT
Organism: Chalcis sispes; assembly: GCA_949987625.1. Taxonomy (NCBI): domain Eukaryota; kingdom Metazoa; phylum Arthropoda; class Insecta; order Hymenoptera; family Chalcididae; genus Chalcis; species Chalcis sispes. The sequence continues at coordinate 63,275,343 of OX465096.1, read as the reverse complement.
GAAGCCTTTTTAAGCATTATTGAAAACAATAAAAATCGTAATTAAGAAAAAAAATACTTGCTGCTATTTACATTACACGGAAACTTTATAAATAAATAATTTAAATAAAAAAAGACAAATATTTGTATGCAATCAAAAATTAAAAAACTTATAAAAATAGATTAAACCAAACATTCTTATTGAAATAGCCAATCATTCACGAGGATGTTGCAAATGCATTATAAATGGAAATTGCGTTTCGTAAAACAACAAAAAGTAAAACTCATCGAGACAACGATAACCCTTATCCATCATTAGAGCAGAATAAGTACGCGTATATACACATACACACCCGCTAGATAATAATAATCAATTAAACATGGGCAATCTTTTCTACGGAGCGGCGTCCACATAATTTTGTTTATGCAGCCTCATACATATCACTTAAAAACGGTTGGTAGATACGGTAACTTTTTTTTCACCCCCTTCTCCATCCCCATTCCTTCTCTAGCTCTCCTCTCTACTTTAACTTTCCCTCTTTCTATCCCGAGAGTTTGATAAATTATAATTGCCTCTTGGCCTCCTACGCAACAACCAACGCTCGAAAAGTAGTGCTGGAAAGAAGAAAAAGGAAGAAGAAACTTGATATTTCATTGTTAAGGCCGCATCATTTTTTTCCGTGACACTAATATATATATATATATATATATATACACACACACATATATCTTTGTATACGATGTTCACAACTACCAAAGAGTGAGCCAAGCGTACGCGAACAAATAATGATTATAACGAACGCGAGCAGCAAAGTAAGTCTTGCGCCTCCGAGGTAAGTGAGATGGGAAAAAAGTGAGATGTATAAGAGAGAGAGAGAGAGAGAGAGAGAGAGAGAGAGAGAGAGAGAGAGAGAGAGAGAGAGAGAGAGAGAGAGCGACAGAGAGAGAGAGAGAGAGAGAGAGAGAGAAAGAGAGAAAGAAACACAAAGAAAATGAGCGATGATAAAAGGTAAAATTTTCTTTTGCCTTCTGATTGAATTGTTTCAACTGAGGTAATACTGAGAACGTCTTTTTACTCTTTCTCCCTTTGTTATTTGTGTAAATAAAAATAAATTCTTTCTCCGAGTGCGCAAGTAAACTTATTTCGTATTGCTTGTATAAACGTTTTTTGAAAATTTTATTTAAAATGAATTCAGCAGTGTTTTATTGTAATTGTAATCATACTAATACTCATTTCATTAACTGATCAATTAGCCTGAATTTATCAAATAGAAATATTTCAGACATTATTTTAACATCTCCTATAGGGAAAAAAAATTTTAAATTATAATAATTCGTTAAAAAAAAAGCGAGAATTTAAAATGGATATACTTTTCTGTTGGTATAAAATGTTATCCCATCTGTATTTATAATTCAAGAGAAATAATTTGAACGATATCTAATCCATCTATCGCGAAGCACCTACAGAGTAAATTATAAACTACAAAAAAATAAGGAAATGAAAAAGAAGAAGAAGTAAAAGAAAAGTAGAAAAAGAAAGCAGATTACTTACAGCAAGACAGTTATTTGCTCGGTAGCTCGATCGATAATTTCCTCTTCGCTCCCGCGGCGGCGAGTATATCGTTCTCTCGCACAAAGAAAAAGAAAACAGAGCACGTAGAAGAGAGAGGTAGAGACTAGCTTGCGTAAGTTCCGTAAGGAAACAGCAAGCGCACTTTGATAGCCGAGGGCCATTACGGGGGAGCCGAGGCGAGCCATAATTTATATCGGCGGTGGTAAGTTGTAAGAAGTTGTTCCCTATCTAATGTGTATCGCCGTTGGGGTCTCTCTCTCTCTCTCTGTTTGCCACAGCCTACTCCTATAATCCGACTTTGCGAAAGAGAGAGAGAGAGAGAGAGAGAGAGAGAGTTGAGTATAAGTTGAGCCGCAAAGTGCCGCGGATGCGTCCCATCTAATTTCGATACGGGAGAAAGATACCGTTTGCGCTACTTCGCATATGCATTGTGTGTAAGGAGGCGAGAAAATTTTGCGGCCAGAAGTAAACTATACTGTCTTACACACTAGTGCCTCTAAGTTGATTGGCTTTTTGTGCTTCAAAATATGCTAAAATACATTACATTTTTACAATTGATTTGTACTGTATCGTAAAAAAAAAAAAAAAATCGAATTGTTGCAGTAACATTTTGAGATGCCTGTCTGACCATATCAATATTATACTACTTGCGATAAGCATAAATTAAATTAAACCACATAACTTATTTGATAAAGGTTGTAAAAGATTCTAATAACTTTAAAAAACTTAACAAACAAAGATTGTAATTATTATGTTATTTAAAAAAAAAAGGATTTACAATAACGAGTTTTTGAATCACTCAATCGATTACTTTTAGCATGTAAAATATAAACGTTGCATTTATGAGAGCATTTTCTGGAAATTCTACGTTTATCTGAAGCGAGTGCATATACTAACGAGCAAAAAAACAAAAAGTAGTCCAAAAAGAAAATCTAAAATCTCAACTGAAAGGTTTAATAAAAATTTCATCGACCTATCTCCCTAATAAAAAGTGCAACAGACCGAGAAAACTCGTTTTTCTCGGAACTCCGTCGCCTTGAAATGCAAAAACAACAACAACAATAACGGCAGCAATGGCAGAAGAAAAAAAAAGTAGTTAGACCAACGGCAAGGAGTACTAAAAACAAAGAGACAAAAGAAGAAAAAAACAAACAAAAAAAAAAAGGCGTAAAAAGTTAAGAGAAAAGGTCCGTTTAGGTATGAATATTTCAGGGCTTAATTTTAAAATCCGACGAAACAAACGGCTCGTATACACTTGCGCTCGCTCGCGCTTCAACCTAAGTAGCCCCCGACGCGTATAGCGGCAGCCGAGGCTCGGCGTTTTAAAACGTTACCACCGCCGCTTGTAAAATCTTGAAGCGAGTGCCTCAATTAAGTCCTCTTTTCGCGTCGCACGCGCGTAAGAGAGGGAGAATGAGAGACCGAGTGGGAGAATCCGTGTAAAAGGTTGCGCGCGCGCGCGCGCGCGCACGGGCTCATGGAAAAGTAGATGCGCGCGATTTCTCTCTCTCGCTCGCTCGCTCTTACGCGTGCGTTTGCTCATTTCTTTTTTTTTCCTCTTCTTTAACCTCTTAAATTTCTCATTCTCGGGTTGGAGTACCAGCAGGGCTTTTCTCTTTCTTTGCTTTGTTCTTTGGTGGCGTTAACACTCTCTCTCTTCGCTCTTTTTCTTTCGAGTGCGTCTTTCTTTTTGTTTCACTCGTCTCTCTCTCTCTCTCTCTCTCTCTCTTTCTGCTTTGTTTATTTCGCGTCTGATTACATATATACACAATGTATATTACGCACGAGTTTCACGGTTGTGGTATTATTTCGGTGTCGAATGAGAGAAGAGGATCGAGTAAAGTGAGATAGTTCAAAATTTAAAACTTAAAAAATATGTGCATTCGCGTATCTTTTTTAGCGAATAATTAATTCTTTTTTTAAAGTAATAAATATTTCATCCTTTAAATTTTGACAAATAATTATTGGATGGTTTCAAATAAATAAAGAATTTGAATATACAAGTCAACTTTAATTTTATACAAATTAATTTTTGTTACCAAATGTAATTTAAAGTTGTAAGAAATTCAATAAACAATTCGATTTGCCATTGAATTGTAGTAACAAAACATCGATAACTAGTAAACTACTTACTAAGATCAAAAACTTTAATGGAAATTTATAATCAACACTGACAAATAATAATTAAATAATTACGTCATCATAAACTTCAAATTACCAAAACTCACGATAATATCCCAATGTATAGTACATGAAACAATTATTACATTAATAATGTGTTATAATAATAATTCACGTTAGCTAATTTGTTTATGTAATAATTGAGTTTGGTGAAAGTCAAGGATTAAATTGGACGCAAGGGAGCAATACATCATAAGTGTCAAGGGAAAGGAAATAATTGAACAATTTACGCTTGGAGCGCCAGAGAAAGAAAGGGAAACGGGGATAGAGGATAATTATGCACTTGACTCGAAATTGAATAAGATTGACCCGCTTAAACTTTACAAGATATCTAATTACGTTTAATTTTAGAACGCGATGAAAAAGAAAAAAAAATAGTTAGAAATTTCATAAAAAATAGGTTTTCAAAATTCTAACGAATTTATATGAATATTATTGTATAAATAATATAATTTATTTATGTACCTCAGTATTGACTTGAAGCCATGTATTTATCAACAATTACAACGAAAAATAAAAAAGAATATATGTACATACAATAACCCTGATAATCGAACAAATATTAGCAAAGCAAAAACAGAAAAAAGAGTAAAAGGATGGAAAAAAAAAAAAAAAAAAACAAGAGGAAAAGAAACGGACAAACCGTGAGCTAAGCGCGCGCGCAGAAAAATCTATCGAATCAATTTAACGAGTGTACGTGGATTATAAATTTGCGTCGCTTCTTCCATTATTCCAAAAACAAGAAAGACAGGAAAAGAGAGGGAAAGAGAAAGAGAGAGAGAGAGAGAGAGAGCGCTAACGGTTAGAAAAAAGAGGGCATGGTAAGACGGTAAAGAGAGAAAAAAAAGATTCGGAAGGAATAGATTCGACACAATAAAAGTCCGAGGTTTTCCGAGAACGGAAAGGGACAGAATGCATTTTACGAGCGGCAAGTGCTAAATCCCCTTTCTCCCTTTTTCGCTTTCCCTTTCGAGTCAATCCTTAGCATGTCTTGTTTTTCGCGCGCGACGCTCCATTGTTCCTTATTTGACCTTTATGTGGCTCTTCCTCCGTCTCTCTCTTTCGCTCTCCTTTTTTATTTTTACATCCGCGGCTTTGACTTTAACTCGACTGTCTTAATTCGCGTGATTTCTTTTTACCATTTTTTACTTTCCGCCTTTCATTCGTCGTGATGCACTTTGCATTTTATAAAGGTATCAGTTTCTTCTCTTTTCTTTCTCGTTTTAATAAATAAAAAATAAAAAAAAGATATTGTGAAAAATTAACGCGAATATTACAGTAAGCGCAACGATATTGTTCAAAATATTTCATAAATGTAAATTGACTTTTCATCATCTATTAAAATTAACTAAATGAATAAAAGCAGTGAAAATTGTTTACATATTAAATGCATTATTAAAGATAAATAATTTAAGGAAATTGAAGTGAAATAAACATAAAAACACCACAAATAAAAATTTTTACAATTATATTTGCATTCACGTATCAAACTTTTTTAATATAAAAATAATATAAAATATGTGCCGGTTTATTAAATTAAATAAATGAAAACTTCAGAATACGCGTACGAAATTTTGTTAAATATGAGAATTTAATTAAAAGCGAATACGGCGTATAAAATCAAAGCGTATACTTACACACACACACACACACACACACACACAAATATACAAACACGCATACGTCCGCACGCTCCCTCAGTGTATAAATAGAAATGTAAAATATTTTTTGATTATGCTTCGTAATAAATTTGAAAAAAATAAAGAAAAAAAAGGAAAAGAAATATCTAATCGACAACGTGCGTCGAATATTTTTTCATTACCAATTAATTATTTAAAAAAAATAAATAAATAAGTAAATAAATAAATAAATAAATAAATATATATATATATATATATATATATATATATATATGTTTATGTGTATAGATTAATATGTCGAAGTTATTTCACAGTAACTTAATGATAAGAGGTACACATACCCACACACTAACGCACCCACGCGCACATACACACATATATGTGTAAGGAATTGAGAATTTAGCGAACACGGTTCGTGCATTTGCTTCATGCGCCGGCGCGCAGTGTTCTCTTTGTCTTCGAAATCACGGAACGCGCAGGGAAATACAAAAAGACAAAGGACGACGGAATCACTCGCACGTGTTGCGCGAGTGTGAAAAGCACTATCGAATTCTTCTCCCCGCTCCCCGCCCCCCACTCTTGTCATCTCTCACTACCACTGCAAAAAAATAACGAAAAAAAAAAAAAATAAATAAAAGAAGAAAGGAAAAGTAGCCGAGCGTAAACGTAGTGTTTCAAAACGAATATTCGGCGAATTAATAATTTTCGAAATATATAGAGAAACAATGGAAAAATAGCGTTACATGAAACAAAAGAAAAAAAAAAAAAAAAATAAAGTGAATTAAACGGTTGATGTTATTTTCATTCGACCGCCCCGTGCGAAGAGGAAAATTTGATAAAGATGTATTTTGGAAAATATTGTTCAACGAATTTAAAAATGAACAAAGAGTTTATAAAAAGTATATATTATCGTAGATTTTTCATGACTCTAAATGTAATTAATATTACCGCGAAAAAAGAAAAATAAAGATTCTGGTCATCTATACTAATTTATGTTAGCTTTGAAATAAAAAAAAAAAAAGAAGAAGCCAACTGTGCGTACTTCAACCCTCTTTAAAGTAAATAATGTTTGGTAAAAACTGACGGAGGTAATATATAAGATGGGCTGGTCGAAATTGTTGAATATTAATATCCTTCCCGCGCGGTATAATCCATATTAATTGTGTACCTAAACTGCACGAGATGAAAATTATTTCGTTTCATAATTCAAAATTTCTTTTTTTCTCTCTTAAGGCCAAAAGTACACATTTTAATGTTTTTGATATTTTGAAGTTTTATTTTTCGCCAAGATGTAAAAAAAAGTATAATTTTTATTTTTATCAAAATAAATAATAACGAATCTCATTTTAATAATAATTTGTTAAAATTGACAAATAAAATAATTGAATATCCAAACGTCATAACAAATAATATAAGCTTCGAATCTAAAATATTTGTAAAATGAAGATAACACTAGGAACTTAAACAATGGCTTGCGATTACAAAAAGAAGAGAGCCATAGAATCGAATATCGACGATTCCCGGAATTCGCGCCAATATCAAACTGCTTATACACGTATATTCAGGCGCAACATCCGAGTACATCGCGTATAGGGTAATCGTATTTCATCTTCTCTTCGATGATAAAAAAAAAAAAAAAAAAAAAATAATAAGAAAAAAAAAAAAACAAACAAAAACAAAAAAATCGTTTCGTTGTTATTTATTTTTTTTCAACCTCTCCACCAATCGCCACCAATTTATGGGTGAACAATTCCATCCTCGATTCGCAAACTTTTGCTTTCCTCTTCCTTTCACGTTATACCTCCTTTTTTATTTTCTTTCTTTAGACTTAGTCACGTATGCATATACGCGTACAAACGAACAAAAGTCAGGAATATACATGCGTTTCGATGAATTACGAACCTGTGTATACCCTTAAATATCTCGCGTCCGGTTTCTCGATCCTTTTTTTTGTTTTATTATTTTTCTTTTTTTATCGTATCCTTTCTCTTTCTCTCCGAAGTATCTATCAACGTATAGCAAAAAGAAGAGATTTTTCCTGGCGCTTGGACGCCCCCCTTTTACTTTACGGTGTGAATATTTATCAGGGAGAGCCGATGGTGAAGTTTTACGCGAAAACGCGTCGAAAGCGGATAAAAGCTCGGCCGCGGAACGGCTTGGAAACAAATGCGGGATTCAAAATTTTTCTTCGATTCTTATGGCTCTATCTCTTTCTCTTTCACTCTTTTTATCTTACTTTTTCTACATGTGCAAACGTTTGAATTTTTCTTTTTTCTTCTGAATTTTCACGCCATCAAATTTCGTTAGATACTCGCTGTATAGGGAGAAATTTTTTTAAAAGGTTTGAGATTACGCGTCGCTTCTTCATTTTTATTTAGCCTTTCGTTTCTCGTTTTTATTTTTATTATTTCTAGGCTTGTTGCGTAGGTCGTTCGACCTTTTTTTTCTTGATAGAGGCGTTGAAAAATCGAGTGATTCCGTGTTTATTTACGTCAACTTTTTTTTTTTTTTTCATTTCCTTTGGTCAAGAAAATGGATGTTTAATCCGTTAATTCTGATGTATTTAGAGCGCAAAATCTACCGAATCCGATATTTCGAAATAACGTTCTTTGCGAAAAAGGATTTTCGTTCGATGGTCAGCGATTATTTAGCAAGTACCAACAGCTTTAACTCCATATTTCTATATAGCTATTTCTTTATTAGTACATTAATTACATGATTATTTAATTTATAATTTTTACGCAATCTGAATAATACTAAGTATATTTATTCTTTTTGGATAATTTTTTTTTTCGGTTAAAAAATTGGGAATGAATGCACAAATTTTTTCTTTAAATCCGATAACTAATGTGATTATATATAATAATTAAACATATTAATGAAAAATATACAAGCAATACTTCTTGCGAATATAAATAAAAAAAACCACTTCGTAATTAAGTCTAAAAATTTCGTTTAAATATAAAAGTTTAAATAAAAACTTGTAACATTACGCAATCGTAAAGTAACAGTTACAGGACGTACAATTACAAAAGTTTGGTCGCCAAAGCTAAAATTCAATCTCTCTTACTCTCTTTTTTATAAAGTTTAAAGTAAAGCAATAATTTATAGGAAACGTAAATTTACACATATCAGCAATGCGAGGGTATAATATAACCCGATGAGGTTACGCGAACTTTCGTAAATATATTCTCGGAAGCACGGTCGGAGGCATCGAGTCACGGTTAATTGGAGAGAAAAAGCTAGAGATAGAGAGAAACAGAGAGAGAAAGAGAGAGAGAGAGGGGGGGGGGGAATGGTCAAGGATACGTGGATAATTTGATAGTGGATTTTATGTATACATACATATAAGTATCTACGTTTTGGATTGATAATTTGTCTCTTTCTGTCGGTTCACTGCGAGTACACGACGACGAAGTTTTCTCTCTACACACTTTTGCCAGTAAGTTGTCGTCCCTAATTAATCATAGCTATAATTATAGGTCATACTATACACTCGCTTATTTGATGCATACATGGATGCGTAGTATGTACGTCGAAAATGCAAAATTTTGTTTACATTTTGAAAGGTCGAATATATGGACGCGTGGCACCGTCTGCTTAATTTATCGCGAGGCCCGCCCGCGGAGTAAACTTCTTCGATGATGAATTTAAGAGGTCGTAATTGCGTTTTCGAGTTGTATATGCAAATGTAGATATATATGTACACGCGTATGTGGTGAGCGAAATACGCTATTGCTTACGCTTACCTCTTTATAAGCAAGCTGTTTCTAAAAGTTTTAGTTACGATGTGAACCAGGAAAAAAAAGTCGCTGTAAATATTATCGTCGAATTTTATGGATATTTCATATTGTTATTTATTAATTGAGTTTCCAACTTGCGCTAATGCTAATTCTATTTTGAAAGTTTTTTGATATTTTAAAGTGCTGCTCTTTATTTTATTAATATTGGAATAGAAATAATAAGATTGCCATTTTCTATTTGATTGAAGCTGAGATAATCGGTTAAAAATTGATAAAATATCATTTGAAAATTGAATTCCAAATGGTACGAAAACTAAAAAATTAAAGCCTCGATCCTAAAACCCGTTACGCAAGTACCTCAACGTGTGTTGCTATACGCATTAAAATTCCGTTATACAAACACTTCAACTAGAAAAGCACGATGAATAAAAAAAGAAAAAGTTCATCCAGATAGAGACAGATAAAAAAGAGAGAGAGAGAGAGGGGGGGGGTAGAATCTCCCAAAATTTTATTACGCGTCGTTTGCTGGAGCACCGACGCCAGGTCTCATACTTTCTATTCCGACGTGCGCGCGTATGTGTCGCAGGTGCTTATACCCGGTCACGTTGCCGGATAGAAGGACTTTACTACCCAATAAACCCGCCCTCCGCTAGCGCGCAACGCAACGCGTAAATCGTGCATTTGCAAGAGGCAACGTCCAACGTTACCTACGCGTATACCGTACGCGGCTGTTCTTTTTCTTTTTTTTTCTTTCTCCGTTTTTTTTTCGTACCATAGCCATACAGGAGCTTATTGAACGATCGATCGAAGTTGGAGTGGGAAGAGAGAGAGAGAGAGAGAGAGAGAGAGAGAGAGAGAGAGAGAGAGAGGGGTGGAACGAACGAGATGCACGCGTTTCATCGACGATCGACGACGGGTTCTTTTTTTTTTTTTCTTCTCTTTCCCTCCCTCTTTTTTTTTTCTTTAATTTGTCGAATCGGTTCTTTTTTGTCGGGAGGGAGGGGACGAGAGCTTTGCCTTTTAGGCGCCGTTAAAAGGTTCGCCGAGAGCGCGCTGTTATGCGGCCTGATGGATTTGGAAAGGAGATTGACGAGGATAGGGAGAATGGGAAGAAAGAGCTTTTGTTTTAATTGGTTCTGGATGATGTAGGGATGTTTTTGAGGTTTAGAACGTATATGTATACATACAAATGAGGAATGTTTTGCGTTTTTCGTTTATGTTAGATTCGTTTATGTTTACAAAACAATGTAACTTTTTTTCATTCATTAAACGTATTAAATATACGTTAAAAATAATAAATTATGTATACATTATAGAATCTAATAAATACATGGTATTTTCATTATCAATTCAGAAATTATTGCCTAAAATTAGAAAAAAAAAATTATTTTAAATATACAACCGATGATTAAAAATTTAAAATAGTAACTATGCGCGCATTCTCATTGAGAAAAAAAAAAAAATAGCATCTCGGCCGTCGAACGAAAAAAAAAAAATAAACAAAGAGAATCTACGTTAATAAAGAAGACGAAGGACGAAAGAAGAAAAATGAAGAGGGCAAAGACGCAACAGTTTCCCATTGCGTTGCGGCAGCCAAGAGAGCAAAGCTCGCGACACTGATTATAAAAGTCGTTACGAGTTTCCGACTTGTTATTAACCCTCGGCTCAACAACTGGCCTCTCTCTCTCTCTCTCTCTCTCTTTCCTTCTTTTTCATCTATCTCTCTATCTCTCTTTTTACGAGATAAATAAAAGAAAGCAAAAAGAGAAAAGAAAAGAAAAGTTCTTCTTTCTGCTAATTTACGTAATCAGCGCGCGAGAAGGACTCGCGCGCTCGACTTGCTGCACAAAATTTCTTCTCTCTCTCTCTCTCTCTCTCTCTCTCTCTCTCTTTCTCTCTTTCTATTGCGGATTTTTGCGCTAAGCCGGATTTTCGCGTAGCTAATTATTGTCATGGGGAAAAGGAAGCTTCGTTTCCTTCTTTATGTCTCTTTTTTTATTTTTTTTATTTCTTCTCTCTCTCTCTTTTTTTCTTCATGTTTCGTTACTGCTACTGCCGTTTTCAGGCGCAACGGCGATTCTTAACGAGATTTATCCACGGAGTCTCGCAATCAGTGTCGAGTAGAAAACGAAGATCAAGACGATGCGGACTTTAGTCTTCATTTTTTTCTCCTTTCTTATTCTATCTTTGTTCTACATGGATCATGATGTCGCCTGCGGATGCCAATTAATTTGTCGGACCTTTTATGACTTATGCTTCTTTGTTGCTTATTTATTTGTCTATCTTTGATTTGCTTTTTAGATATTTAATTTTATATTGAATTAATGCAACAAAAATTGAATAATTTATTGTTTCATTATTTTAATATTTAAACGACTTTAAATTTATTTAATTATAATATAAAATATTTATATATTAGGTCAAATTATTCTGAATATTTTAATTTTAAATATTCTAAATTTTAATTATCCTCCGAATTGTGTATTTAACAAATTGAAAAAATTATTAACAAAGTATACTTAATCAAACGCCTTCTTATATGAATTTTCATCTCACAATAGCAACATATTCCTCTTTTGGTTTCGCGCAACATTGCGTTCACAAATAAACAAAAAAGAAAGTTAAATAAAAACAAAAAAGACAAAGGTATATAGGCGGAGGACCACTGCACCGGACGGCAAATATCCGTATCAGGCGGCATTGAAAAGAAAGTCCAAGTTCTTTCGCGGAGCCTCCATAATTAATGAACCCCGGCTCCTAACCGCTGCTCATTGTGTTCAACAGTAAAGGGAAGTAACTTTTGTCACGCTTCTGTTATCTTTCTTTTTCTCTTTCTTTATCTCTCTTTCGCTTTGATATACAATGAATAACACATAAAGAATTTTGCGATTACTTTCTTCTTTTTCCTTATTCTTATGCATGTGTTTATTCTTCATATTTTTTTTCTGTTTATTTTTTATTTTTCCGGCGTAGTATTAAAAATTTGTCCATGGTGTTATGGTCAGCACCAACAATGTGAATTTAATTAACTAATCAATATTTTGTTTAAATGCAATAATTTGTTTAAAATTTTAAAAACGAAAGGTTTATTTATATTTTGACTCATGTGGGCTTACTTGAATTATTATCATTTTAAAAAATTATATTTTTGGCTGTTAAATTATTTATTATTTATAGTGAATTCTTAAAGTTTTACTTATAAAGTATTCATAGTAAAAATACAAACATTATTCATTTAATTCAACGACAATATGTAATATGCACCGTAAAGTATTATTTTAATTTACAAACGGTTTATTAAGTATTAAAGCTTTAATAAATTTTGCATATTCTTCGAATATTGTTAGAATAAATATTGGCTTTAATTTTGATACTAAAAAGAATTTTTGTAATTTCTAAGAAAAGCGTTTTAAACAATCTTATTAAACAATAATAATAAAAAAACTAAAAAATAAAATAATGCGTACATTATTTTATTCTTTTAAATTTTACGTCAATCTTTTTATCGAACATTTAACTGTAATCTTTATACATATTTCATCATTAAATACAAAAAAAAAACTGACCTTCAGAAAAGAATCGACAAATGAGAATACAAAAAAAAAAAAAAAAAAAGAGAGAAAGAAAGAATTACAACCGTCATAGCTCACAATTTCAAACTACGGACAAATCCTTGCTACATAGTAGTAAGCTAACACCAACTACTGCTAGTAGTATAGTAGTAGTAGTAGCCGATCAAATTCGATTTCGACGAATCAACGTAAACTACTCCGAGAGTGCGAAAAGGCAATCCGGCGCTGTATTGCTGCTACCCCGCATACAGTCGCGGAGAAAATCGTTTTTACTCTCTTTCTCTCTCTCCCTCTCCTCTCTCTCTTCCTCCCTCCCTCTTTCTCTTCTTCTCCCTTACCGAGGAAAAAAGCTCTCACCCGCCCCCGCGTGTGCGCGTTCAACTTCATCAATACGTCGGGATTTTCGAAACAACGGACTCTCGCGCTGCCGGAGTCCTGTACCATTGCCCGCAAACTCGCTCACTCGCTCGCTCGTTCTTGCTCTTTCTCTCTCTTCACTAAATCTTTTCGCGCGTCTACGTGTGTATTGCGGCCAATACGTGTCGTACTTTTGTGTTACATCTGTGTTCCAATTTTTTTTCTTTTTTTTCTTTTTTCTTTTTTTTTCGTTTTTGTACGAAGGGTAAAACTGCGCGACGAAAGTGTGAGAGAGATAAAGGAGCGAGAATGGCATTGGGAATGTATAGATGTGTTTGTGGGGAAAAATTCGTGCGTCGGTTTTCACCTATTGTGACGTGTGTGTTGGATGAAAACACTTTTCCCAAGGAGAAAATGATGAAGAGTGAGTGGATAAAATTTTATTACGTATTTTATGGAGTTTTGAAAGCTAAAAATTTTTGTATGTTATGAAATATTTTCTATACAAATATAACTCCACTATTGTATTTTTGATCTAAGTGTATTTCAGTTTATGATAAAATACACTAATATTAAATAAACATCATCTGAAAAATGTATTAATTTTTCTTGTTTTTAAATAAATTATGATTAAGACTAATAGATATTTATTCAAATTTGTAAATTCCAGTACTTTTTAAAAGAAATATTTTTCAAAATCCAAAACCTTTTTTTTTTTCTATTACTCTGAAAAATATTTAAAAATTAAAATAAGGTTCAATAAATTATTAGGAATAAAATTATCATTAATGATACTAATGAAATGTCTAAATTTATCGGAAATCTGTTTAAAATAATAACTCTTCGAAAATCAGTAAAAGTAAAAGAATATTTATTGCATTACAATGAGACAAAAAATAAATTCATTAACAATAAATATTTAAAGCAATTATTTCCTTGTATAGTTCATTTTCATAAATATAGGACAAACTTAAAATAAAAAGGATTTCAGAAATTCCTCGAAAACGAAACACCAAGCCTTCCCTAACTACGGTAGCAAAGTACCGCGAAAATCCTCGGCAATAGAAATAAAGTGTAAGCGAGCCACAGAACGAAGTAGTAGCGAAGAAACGGAAAAATAAAGAACGAGAGAATGATCGACTCACCGCAAATAACGCGACGACAAAAGAGTGCAACAGTCAGCATTCAATTTCGTAAGCAGAGTTCCTCAACCAACAGCACATCTTACAAAAGCAAAAGGAGGATGGGGGAGGCAAGGCGATGGTTTTAACGGGCAACCCAGAGCCCATCTAATGGCCTTTCCCTAACCTCCTTCCAAACTCCCTACACCGTTTACAACTTTACAACCTATAAAGCACCGGTAACGTTTCGGTCAACCTACAGCTTGAGGATTTTCCTGCCCTGAGAAATTCTCTTCTTCCCATCTTTCTATTTTCTTTCTTTCCTCCATTGCCTTTGTGGCAATCCTGTTATGGATGAGGCAAGAGATACGCGTATATCTATATATAAATGTACACCGAAGTCGATCGTCGCTGGTCTTTTAGCGAACGACGACGACGACTTAACGTCTCGTGGCTTTTATGGTGGTACTGGATATACCAACAGCGATAGCGCACGATCTTACCGGTATTTTCACATTGAGGTACCGGTATACAAAGTAAAAGTGTCGGTACTGGTGTTTACGCTATTTTTATTCGGATTTTTCATTAGTTATTTCTTCAATCGACTTAAAAAGTAAGAAGATGGTTAATCAAAGTAAACGCTGTGAGAATCGTTCGAGTAGTCAATCGAAATTCATTTATTTCGATATGAAATTTTCTAAAATTAAAGCACTTTTCCATTTTAAACGAAAATTTAAAATATCATTACGTTTAAATGAAAGCACGTGAAATACGAGCAGTTTTATTAATTTCCGTATTTTCTACAATAAATCAATGTGTAAATGCAAATCAGAGCGATAGAGGATGAATTAGCTTCGGGAAGGGAAACGAGGCGGATTTAGTGGTGAGATGATTGCGGTTAGCGTGAAAATCAATAAGCGATGATTTGTTGATTGGTTTTTGGGTTGTGGTTTAGGTTTGCCCATCCTATTGATTTTCATTTAAGAATGGTTTTGAATAAGATTAATTTTCGTCCTACCTTTAAACGCTATTGTTATTCTCTTTAGTATAGTTCTCATTTAACATTTTTTATACAAATAATATAAAACGTGCAAGTGAGTTTTGTTACTCCTATATTTTGATTTCTATGTTATAATCCAAAGAAAATTATAAATAATATACTTAAAGAAAAACTATTTTTCAAAATTGAAAATCGACGAAAATTTATTGCATGACATAGTACGAGTATTCTATTAACAAAATTCTAAAAATAGGTATAAAAAATGTCAATATTAGATTTTCCCTTGACGTTAACATATATCTCCTGTCTAACGGATTTTTTCTCATCGTATTACCAATTTCGTTCATAGGAAGAGTAAATCAGCATAAATACTTGCCATAATAGGGGCTACACTATGAAAGAGTACATAAGACGCGAACCAGAGAAAAAAAAAGAACCATAAACGGCGCAAAGCTAATGTAGTGTCGATAAATCAATGGAATATGGTAATACACGGATTTCAATAATTTAAATATGGATGAGCGAAAAAAAATGCGAATACAATCTGAGCCGCGAGAAGAAGTAAGGGAAATTAGGATTGAATCGGCTCTTAATGATGCAGAGTTTAAGTTCCAACGAATCGTTTACCAAAATTTACTTTTGACGAAAAAAGTCTCGCCTTGTAAAAAGATTTTCTGTTTATTGAAAAAGAATTGTAGTAAAAGCTTTAATTTTGTAAAATTATATTTTTAATAAGTATGGATTGAATAAATTTTAACACTCATTATTATTAGAAAAGAATAAAAAATAAAATTAATTACTAATAAAGCAAATTTTTGTCTGCACATTTCATGATTTGCGGATTTAAGACTTTTGCAAAGAGAATTTATTATTATATTGTGTTATTCGTGTTTACTCGCATATTGACTTTTTTAATTTGATGAATATTCGATTCTTTTTTGATTCTCATGAATATTGGTGTCCATTTCTTTTGAGCTGACCTGAAACTGATGGTTTAAGTTTGGCGATCTTTTTCATAAAGATGACTTTGACGATAGTGGAGATAAAACGACTCTGTGATTTGTGAATCAAGTAATATTTTACATTGATTTGAGTTACTTTTGAAAAAGTTAACTGCAATTTTTACAGAACGACGGCTTAAAAGTAATCAACACACTAGTAAATACAGAGAAAAATATAAACATGACATTTTATGATTTCATGTTGTTAATATAAAAATTTCATATTTATTTCATTCAAAAACTTCGTCCAATTTCATTTTTATTTTTCAGAGAACAGTAAAGTAATCAGTACAAACGTTTACAGCTATAAAAAATTCCCTTTATATTTAATTTGAATTCAACTCTTTTCTTATTACATTTCATTTCGGAAAGCACTTGCTCAACAAAATCATACAATATTAATTTCGAAAAAAAGTAGAGAAAAAGCTCGATCGCATTTTAACGCGGAAAAAGTTAAACGAAAAAATAAAGAAAAAAACTAGGAAAGTAAACGCAAACGCAAACACAAAGTGGTTTCTAGCTGCGGTCTCGACTGACCTAACTCTCGCCCTTTAGAACTCATCCCGTGTCTCTCCCTTTTTCCAAAAAGCGTCCGCTTTGTCCTTCGCAATTACTCACGGGTCGCGTATTCCAAGTACTTGGCAAGTAGTCTCCTTCCTTGAAATTTCACCCAAACTTTTATATATATATACCGTCGGTCGGCGACGCAACAAGGGAAAACGCAACGGACTGTTTGCTCTTTCTAATTAGATGCCTTTTTTTCTCGCGTTAAATAAAGGTAAACACGTTCGTCATCTTGTTCGAAAAGAATGCGAGCGCGCAAAGTGGACGCCTGAGCTAAAGAGTAAAAAGTAAAAATGCGCGCATGATAAAATGAAATATCCTATTTGTACGTTTCAGAAGAAACGTGGAAAAAAACGAAATTATGTTGCGGACGGGCTACTCCAATATGATCATGTTTATTATTTTTTTATTTTATTTTTTTTTTTTGTTTTTTTTTTTTTTTCATACAGTTACGAGAAAGCCACTACTCACTGTTTTATAAAACTAAAATTGAGTCTTGTTTTGTTTTTACATTACTTTTGGATATTGGTTAAGATTATTTAGATTTTCAGAATAATAATAGAATAACAATAGAAATAATTGTTCTTCATTTTTTTAAATTCATTTTTAATGACTTTATATTGGTTTACATTTTGAAGAATAAAATTTGTTGTAATCCCAAAACAAACCAAGTTATAAGTACAAAAAAAAAAACAATCTCAGTTTATCAAACAAATATTGAATTTTAGGGGCTTATCGGGAAACTTTGTTTTTGATACTAAAGATGATGATCATTTTATAAAAATTGCTAGAGTCATTTTAACCGTCTTATTCAGCTCGACCTTTTAATAGCATGATAAGTCAAAAGCTTAAAAGCTAGAGTATACAAGTGCGAATAGGGAAGGGAGACAATCTGACAATGGCGACAATGGCGACAACGACAGCAACGAATGCAAGAGTGACATTCTAATCAGAACCATCGAATAAGCGGCCCATCACATCATCATCATCATCATCATCATCATCATCATTATCATTATCATTATCATCGTTAATCCACGAGTTTGTCAATGTGAGCATATGAACAAGTGACGATCGGCTCGTTAGTCGAATAAAATTAACGATTACTGTTTCTCTATTAACCTCACTCTCACAGTTTGTAGTCGATGGATACCAATACCGCGCACGTAATTCATTATATTTCGAGGGTTAATGGAAGCTTGGACAAAAGTCACGGCGTCGAACGCGTCGATTCTGTCGCGTGCATATATATTGGTTATGAAACGCACTCTATATACGAATACATCTGGCGGGGTTCATTAAATTTTAGTATACAAAAAATGACGCAGCTTAATGCCTTGCTAGTAATATACCGATTTTTCGTAAATAATACAAGGGTGAAATGAAGATTTTGTTCATAATATGCTCATCGTTGGTAAATTTTACTTTAATTCTGAATACAGTATTTTTCAATTCCTTACATACACCAATACTTTAACAAAAAAAAAGTTCAAATTTTATAAAAGTAATTTTAAATAATTTATGGTCATTTGAAAAAAAAAAAAAAAAAATAAACAACTAATTTCGGTTACTAAATAAATGCGCAAGATTAATTAAATAATTAAAAAAACTTTCTCAATCTATAATAATACTCTGAAAGAAGAATATTGCATTCAAACGGCACTTTCCCTCGAGGCTTAATTCTCAACCCTTTCGTACGCTAGCCCAGGAGCGGCAGCTAGTTCTAAATCAGACAGCCACCGGTATAAGAATCCCTCTCTCTTCCTCTTCCTCCTCCCTCCCCTCTCTCTCTCTCTCTCTTGGCTAATTGCTCAACGGTGCTGTATAACGCGCGCGCTAGGCGTTTGAATTACTTAGCCCCGAAATTAGTTCCGGACGGCCGGGAAAGAAACGAGGCGCATCGCACAATCCCGAATTGCACACTTGTCGAATTCTTTCCGCTCCTGCTTCTCCCTACTCTCCTTAGTTTTCTTTACCTCATCCCTTAGAATAATTCTTACCGGCAAGAGCGGCTGGGAGTAAGAGAGAGAGAAAGAGAAAAAGAGATTTAATGGATCAGGATAATCGATGCTGCGTTTCTTCCGCTTTTATTTTTCGCTCGCTTCGCTTCGAGAATCGTTAACGCGAGAATCGCGAAAATTCGCGTATTTTCTTTCTTTTTTTTTTACGGATATTTAATTGGTTGAGTGTAATTAAAGAAGTTAATGCTCGATGTTTTTTTTTTTTTTTTTTTTTTATTTTTGAATATTTTTGAAGAATAAATACCTCGTATATATTTGATCGAGGATTGGTAAGCGCGTAGATGAAAATATTTGAAAAAATTTTTTCAAACGTAAAACATTTTCAATTTTCATAATTTTATTTTTTTCAAAAAATTATTCTTAAAACCAAATATAAAAATATTAATTAAATTTTAAATAGTTTTTTATAATCAATTATGTATCGCTAAATGTGCTAATAATAATAATATAATTTTTATAAAGGAATTTGTTATCAAAATCAATTTTTTATTAAAATTTCAATAAATTTTATATTTTTTTAAATTTTTACGCACTTTTAATTTTTTTTCCTTTTCACACAATTCACATCGATTGCAAATATTTGACGATTAACGATCAACCATTCGTAAATTTAAAAATTTACCCCTTTTGAAACAAGAGTTTATTGGTGGATTGAAAGATACGTAGAGAGAGAAAGAGAGAAAGAGAGAAATTGGTCAAGTACCATCACATGAAATATCTTTTACCGTATGTAAGAGCAATTGAAATTTTTTACGAATGTGTGTATAATCTCTTCAACGCATACACGCACGTATACATATAGTATATAACATATGCAAACGCGCTTATTTATATACCGAGCGTTGTTTATTTGTAAAATTTTGTACTTATGTAGTGCATAATGCAGAATGTTTAATATAAAAGGATTTCATTAAATTTGAAATTATTAAGCTGCCCAGTGTTATTAATACAAATATTTGCGCCATTACGTCGATAGAATTCGCGCCGGTGATAATAATAATTATTATTATTATTATTATTATTATTATTATGCGAGATAAATTAAATTTTAATAACGAATTCAATATCAATTACGATTTATACCGTTAAAACTAAATTGTTAATTACTTTTTAATGATTTTTTTTTTGTTCAAAAATCATTTGATTACTCAACTTTACACTTCAATTATTATTGAAGAAGAATTTATAAGTTAATTTTGCCATCGATCACAGATATTTTATATAATATTTAATAAAAAAATCAATAAATCAAATGTATAATAAGAAATCAGAATTAAATCTACATTAAACTGATTGATTAAAACTAAAACATTTACGTAAAATTTTCAATATCATTTGATCAAATAAATTAACCGCGTTTGGCATTAACTTTAAACTGAGACATAGAAGCATCCAAGAATTTTCAATGAAGCAACCGTAGTATTTCTTTGCTAGATCATTAAGAAAAATCACCGTAAGAAAATACCCTAAAAGGTACTTAAGAATGATCGATTGCTTTGTTACACGAAGGGCGTGTATACAGGACTCGAAGGTAACCAAATTAGCAAGAGGCAAAAGCGCGCACAGAGGCCTACATATAGACATACACATACACACATACCCACACACACACACCCAAGAAGAATAACCCGAAATTCAAAATGAAGAAAGATAACGTTCTACTTTCTCTCGTGCACGCAAGATATATACCGAACGAAAAAGAACGAGTGAGAAAGCTGCGAGATGCTAGGAAAGTCTATACGAGGAAATAGGACGAAGGAGATCGTGAGAGAAGGCAAAGACGTAGGGCAGGTAACTTCTCTCACGGTGTAAGCACACGTGCGTGTGTGTGTTTACAGCATCGAAGAAGGTAAAGTATAGCAGAAGAGGAAGAGAGAGAGAAACTGAAATATGCCCGAGGATGGGAAATTTATGTGTAGCTACACCTGGTTAGTGCTTACACGCGCGAAATAGTCTCATAAATTTCCATACGCGCGTGCTGAGTAAAAGAGAAAGAGAGAAAGAGAGAGAGAGAGAGAGAGAGAGAGAGAGAGAGAGAGAGAGAGATACAGAGAGAGAACGAAAAGGCGAACGTTAAATCTCGACGCGGCTTTGCGCCACGTCGAAAGCCAGGAGAATATTGGTTAACCGGCCTTCTGGTATTACTCTTGTCTCATATTCGTTCAAGGCAGCTAAGGTGTTGCTTCTTGCACTTTGTCGATTTTTCTCCAACCTTGCGGAGATATTGTGTCTTGGTATATTCGAGTATATGAAAAAAGTTTTCCGACACTTTTTGGTTGTTTTTATTTTTATTGTTATGTGCGATATCGTTCGCTTGTAGTTGAGCTGATAATTTATCGGAGATGAAGGGAAGAAAATTTAAGTATTGGTTTCGAGGTTAATGAACTATCGATTGCATTTTCAAAATTCCTTACAAGTTATTTGATTTCAATCAAAATAAGTACTTTACAAACTAGTGGGCTAAAAAACTAATTTAGTAGTAAAAATTAGTATTTTAAAGTAAGGAAAACTATATTTACCAAGCAAAAACAATATCTCTGCAGTATACGAAAGTAGTATAACAAAAATCCAATAAGAGATCATCTCAAACACAGGAAAAAGATACAACAGCTCTATCATACTAGACGAAATGAATACAAGTTCACTCGACCAAGTGTTCCATCCCTTTTCTTCCTTTTCACCCAATGGGCAAATCGTTATTTTCCCATCGCTTACAGCGTCTTACAACTTGATAATATCGCAGAGATAACCCTTTACATACACAGAACCATACTCGCGTATCCCGGAACTTCATCCGGAGACGCGTGTTTGAGTCTCTCTCTCTCTCTCTCTCTCTCTCTCTCTCTCTTCCTCTATCTTTCTTTCTTTCTTTTCGTCGTGACTGACACGTCGCGTCGTTTGAGAGCCAAGAGTCAGGAAGGAGAAAACGCGTCCAACAACAGCGGGAGCAACACAGCGTTAGCAAAGCGACAACATCCCGACCGAGAAAGAGACAAATGCGACTTTCATGCGACTTTCCCCTCTTCTAAACAAACTCAGCGGCTGGCGGGGAAGAGAGAAGTTTAAACGACGCAACTTTATCCAAGCAGCCTCTCTCTCTTTCTCTCTTTCTCTCTCTATCGCTCTCTTACTTTCTCTCTGCCTCTCTCTGGCTACCTTCTTTAACCCAGCCAAGCCACTTCGCCGTGTGTCTCCTCCAGCAGGTGGATTTAATTGCTTCGCATCTCTGACGCGTTATACGCTCGATAGCACTCTCTTCCTCCTCTCTCTTTTCCTCTTTCTGTCTCTGTTTTTCTCTTTTTATCTTTCTCTCCCTCTCTCTCTCATGTTTTTTTGCGATTGTCTTCCCGAAATCGTCTTCTTCTACGTCTTCGTCTTCTTCATCTTCTTTTTCTCCGGTGATATGGCGAAAAGTTCAACTGGGCCGAGGCTCAACTATCCAAGTTCTTCTCTCCTTCTAGGCTTCTAGTTCTTCCACCGCTCTTTTTTTTCTTTCCTTTTCTTTTACTTCCTGTCTGTCGTTTAATAAGAATCCAACGATGAAGACGGCGGCGACGACGGCGGATTTTTATATCAGAGAAAGTCGCTTCTTTTACGAGCCCTCTCTCTCTCTCGCTCTCTCTTACTCTATTTCTCTCTTTCTCTGTGTCTCTATCTCACTATCTCTCTCTCTCTCGTTCTCGCTCTCTCGTTTTCTCTCCCTCTCTTTCTCTCTCTCTCTCTCTCTCTCTCTCTCTCTCTCTCTCTCTCTCCCTCTCTCTCTCCGAGAACGGAATTCACTTTGACGGTTCGAAGGTTAATTCGGGGAACGTTTGAGGGTTATATTGTGCAAGCTCGTTATTCAGACTAGAATTTTTTTTTCTTTTCCTCTTTTTTTTTGGAGTGGAGCTTCGTATAATTTGTTTTCCTTTGCTACGGCTTGCGTTGAGTGACTAATTAAGAAGTACAGGTTAAAGGAGTAGATAAAATAAGCCGGGGAAGAGCTCAGCGAGTATAAATTGAAAATGTTATTCTAAAATTAACATGAGGTTTTGAATGAGTTTGGTTTTCAAATACTATAATTTTAAGGCTGCGCAGTTTTTTTTTTTTTAAATTATTAATGCGAATAATTGAACCATAATTAATTTAGATAATTAGACGTCGTTAAAGCGACATATCTTAAAAAGTCTCGATAACGAGAAAACATTTTTCCATTCG
Organism: Chalcis sispes; assembly: GCA_949987625.1. Classification (NCBI taxonomy): domain Eukaryota; kingdom Metazoa; phylum Arthropoda; class Insecta; order Hymenoptera; family Chalcididae; genus Chalcis; species Chalcis sispes. Next base: position 63,252,395 of record OX465096.1, on the reverse strand, counting down.
CATGTGACTTGGCATAATAAATAAGATACGGTATTTATGGTATGAAAATTCAACAAAACATCTTGTTATTTTTAACGATCTATAATTTAAAAGCTATACGTACAATCGAATAAATATTATTATCAAAAGAAATTCGTTAATAGTTTAATTGTATTCATCACGTCATTTCTAGAAATAAAAAAAAAAAAAAAATAATAAAAAAAAAAGAAAGAAAGAATAAATCGTCTCAATGAAAAAATTCAAGGACGTGCAAAACAATGATCAAAGAAGATACGGCAATAAATTCAATGCTTTGTCGAAATGTTACTACTTTTACATATCTATAACTGTACATCGAATCGGTGAAGGTATATAAAGAAAAATATCAAATCTCGCATATTTTTCCTTTATCTAGCGGGCAATTTTTCTTATGTATACCAAATTAAACATGTATATATATATATATTGTACCTACGCAATTGTAGATGTTCCCGTCGTCGTATAGGTGAAATGCAGACGCAAAAATGGAGAAGCAAAAAAAAAAAGAGGAAGATAACGTAGAAGCAAGACAAAGTGATACCAACTACGTTACGATTGAAAAGAAAGAGAAAGGAGAGAATGAAGTGTATTCTTCGAAATGATGTTTCCTACGGGTTTTCAGAAAAGAGAGATACATGATTCTCGTCCTGTTTACTGTATTGATCGCATCTCCTCTGCCTTTAGAATGACGTACAATCTTGACTTGACATTATAATAAATACACGCGGCTATTGATATTTACCGTCGCTACTATTTGAGATTTATTTCTCGTTAATATATTAAATTTGTTAATTGTAGGATATAAATTAGACACTTATATTATTTATGAAATCTATTCGTTGCCTATTTAATTCTGTAAAAACTTATACTTTTTCTCGAGTAACGACATTAAATCGTAAAGTGTTTAAAAACGAACGCATCTCTTATACAAAATAAAATAAAATAAAAAGTAGACCGTAAACGTACGATTCCCATGTTTACTTTATCGACCGTCACGCGTATTCTGCAAAAGATGGCAAAAAGAAGAAGAAAAGAAAGAGGTAGAGAGAGAGAGAGAGAGAAAAATACACCTTCGGTGGCAATATCGGTGAAAAAAAAAAAAAAAAAATGGTAAGTGGAAAAGAAAATACAGCCTCTCTCTCGTCCCTCTTGGCCATCTTTGTAGGATAAATAAAATCTGCACGTTTCGAACGCTTGCTTTTGCCTCCTTACCTTTCTCTATCTCTCTTTCCTTCAACTTCACTCGTTGCTACTTTTACAAATCGAGAAAGGAAGGATAGGGAAAGAGGGGACTTTGGACGAAATCTAACGACAACACGGCATCGATCTTGTTTACCGCTTTGCAACCTCACACACTATCTCTTACGCTTGATTATGTTTGACCCTTGTTTTCGCGTTATATAGAGATGAATTTGTGTGTGAATTTCTCCGTTGACATTTTTTTACAAATTATTTTTCTTTTTTTTAATTGATATCAACACAATGATTTAGTTGTAATCCATCGTTGAGAATCTACTTTTAATAAAAAAAAAAAAAAAAAAAAAAAAAGAAAAAAAAAGAAAGAATTTTGAGCATTTCGAAATTATAATATATTCAAAGCAACAATCTTAATACAATCTACTGCTCAATTCATTTCAATAAAATAATTCTCACTCGCTATCCAACCAGTTTAGAAAATAAAATAATTTAAAGCATCGCTGCCATTATTTCTTATTACCGTTCAATTACATAACAAATTAAAACAACTAAAGCAATCGTGGGTAATCTGAGTGGTAGAGGAGGGGATAGGGGGAAGGAATCAGTCAATCGTAAGCAAGTACAAACATTCGAAAGCAATACGGCAATAAGACACAGGAATACGGGAGTTAACAAACGAACGTTTAATTAGACGTTAGCGCCCGCGCGCACTCAGTCTTGTCTCGAGCGCTCTAAACTCGCAATTAAGGCTATGACGACGATACACAGAGAGAGAGAGAGAGATGTAGAGCCCAAAGTAGAGCTTAATTACCGTTCCCGAACGAATCAATTCCTCTCCTTTCTCGTACGTGAATATATAGAAGAGAGAGAGAGAGAGAGGGAGAGAGAGAAGAGAACAAGAGAGAGAGAGAGAGGCGAGAGCTTAACCCGTTGTCAAATGCCTTGATAAAGGAGACGGCGATTGCGCGTCGTTCTCTCGGGTGTGATTCGATGCGCTTGGACATCCCCCCCCTCCCCCCCCCAACCTCCTCCTCATTCTCGACGATCAATGCGTGTTTACGTATGTTCGGAATCCCTCGTCCGTGCGTATATACATACAGACGTCGGTGAACAGGACGGAGATGCATCTTCAAACTCTGGATGACGATGTACATAATCGACCCCCCACCCTCTTACTCCAGGTTCGCACAGTTTTGCGCGAGAGATTTGAATGTATGCGCTTGTCGGTGTGGTTCGGATATATCACGAGAGAGAAAGAGAGACGGACAGACAGAGGCTAACAATTGTACGCGTACGACGCGCAGTGTTGACGTTTGGTGACCGTTTGGGATAGGATATTAAAGGGTTAAGTGTGGTCCATAAAATGACTCAATTAAGGTATGTAATACGCGTAGTTTTTAGTTAGTTAAGAATTGCTGGTTTATTATTCCAATGAAAAGAAAATATAATTCAATACTTTGATAATTAATTAATAAATAATTAGGTAATATTTTATTTCCCAAATAAATTGATCGATTTGAAAAAGGAAATTTATTAATTTCTTTAAAACGTTTTATAAAATTGAAATTACACGATAAAATTACGAAGTTTAAATTATAATTAACAAATTATATACTAATTGTAGAAGTATTATACTTTTTATCATATTATTATACTTTTTACAGCTCAGAAAAAATCATTACGAACAATATTTATCTATCTTTTCATTGAAACGAAAAATTTTAACAGCCACGCATTAATACGTTGCGCTAACCCGTAATTATTGTACTCGAACGTCAATATAACATATGAAAATCAAACATAAGTATGAACGCTTTTGCAATTCATATCTATAATTCGTCCTTGTGCGCAAACACCTTTTGTTCTTCTACTGTGTCAAGAGCACATTCGAATCCGTACTATGCTATAACCCAACTATACACGTATCTACATAACACGAGTTATACCTATACGTATTCGTCGATCGGTGGCTTCGACGGATGCGAAAGAGTAGCGATACAGTAGACAATCTATGAACGTTACCGAACGTGTTGCATACATATATATATATATACATCTTTTCCTCATACTCGCGTAACTCAAAATTGACTATGAAACGCTCGCGCGTGGCACGTACACGCGATTGTGTGAAATAACGTTTACGCTCGCGGAAAGCCGTGAAGTTTCACTTCCCGCCCCTTTCTAGTAGGTTATATACATATATATAAATGCTTCGCTTCTATTGCTCGGAATATAATGGAAAAGGACGCCCTACTAAAAATAACGATTCTTTTTTTTTATCGCAAGCGCTTGCTGTGACCGAATATGAGCGAGCGGTAAAGCGGCGTTAAAGTGATTTATTTGGAAAATGTACGCTCTTTCAAATTATCCGGATAGAACAGTTTTTTTTTTTTTTTTTTTTTTTTTTTTTTTTTTTTTTTTTTTTTTTTTTTTTTTAGTTTTTTACTTTTAAATAAAGGCTTAAAGAAGATGAAATATTGTTTATACGGTTGATATTTTTTATTCACGCTTTTTGTGACTCGTGATAAATATGCATGTACATATATATATATATATGTTTTGCAGAACAATGCAATCATTATATTATTGTGTAAGCCTGCGAGATCATAATACTTCATTGTTATAAAAATTTCGCACGAATTCTAATAAATACATTTTTGGCGCGTATTCTTTCGATGAAATTTTTATTCACGTACGTGAAAATATTACATCCTTACTTCGACAATCAGCCGACAGAAATTTTGTTTGTTTGTCAATAATTGTTGTTTGAGCGAAATTAATTTTTTTTTTTTTTTTTTTTTTGAAAAACAAACGAATCAATAAATCTAATAATATGAAGAAAAAAAAGAAAAAAATAAATAAAGAAAATAAAAAATGGAAAATCTCTATAGTTCACTATTGGTTAAAAATAAAGCCGGTTCATTATCTTTCGCATTACTTTGGCTCGAGTAAATTCTTTTTTTTTTTTTTTTTCAACGCTTCATCGCGCGTACCCGAAAATTTTTTTTCGACTAACGTTCGCTTCGAAAGTACATACTCTCTTCCAGAATCGTAGGCTCTTTTTTTTTTCACCGTTCGCCCGAATGATACAGTGTGTTATCCCTCCGTCGACGTGAAAGTCGACCAAGAGAAAAAGAGACAGGCCGGACAATGGGATGACACCGGAGTGTTGGGGTAAGGGTAAAAATTAACGAGAATTCAAGCTCGGACGGAGCCATTGAAAAATCGTCGGTGCGAAGCCTTTCTCCTTTCTTTCCTTTTTTATTTTTCTTTCGCTTTCTCTCTCATCCTTCTTTTCTTCCTTTTTTTTTCTACCTCCAATTTTTTTTTTTTGCTTTTCGAGCGACGCGGTTTTCCACTCGCCGTCTTTATTTGAATTCTGGTGGCGAAGTGCGCGAATAGACCAGTTGCGCATAGTTCATTTTTACTATACATTTTTAACAATGTTACCGCGAGTTGAATATTTGTGTTATTGCTTAATGAACATTTATATAAAATAATTTTGCACCTTGGTATGATATAATATATATGTATAGGTACGACATACTTGTAAGTTTTTTTCTTCACGAATAACGTATATAACATTTTCCGTTACCAGCGAATATAAATCCAACTTCGATCTCATCAAACTTCGATAAACAGCCTTTCTTCTCGCCCTTTTAAAATGAAGAAAGCGAAATTTTAATTTCGCCTCTATACAGACAGCTGTAAATCAAGCAAAAACTCGTAAGATCGTCGGGTCTCTTTGTTACGAAACGATTACCGGGCGTAAATTTCTACTTTGAAAACTCTCCGAAAACAGCCAAGAGAGGGAGAGCAAAAGGGAAAGGAAAAGGAAAAGAGAGAGAGAGAAAGAGAGAGAAAGCGATTCATTTCACTCCCCCCTTTCTTAGCTGTGTACACACATCGGGTGTGCCGGTAGCGCTGGTGTACAGTCACCTTCGCGCGCGCAAATGAAATATAAATGACGCTGAGTATATAAAAGCCGCGAAGAGAGTATATACTTGTGTACACATAAACAACATATATTCTTGTATAAAGAGGATAAAAAAAGAGTCGAGGGAGAGAGAGTTCGATGTATTAAGAGAGAAGAGAAAACTCCGAAGGCGCGAGGGATATACGCACACGTATACACTCGCACGGGCACATATACGCAGAATTATATACGCATACGTATGCGCGAGGTAAGTCTGTCCGCGAGACCAGCGGCACGTCTTCCCTCGGGAATATCCGGTGTATCAGCTTTCCGGCACGGGCAAACACCGACTCCCGTATATATACAGCGCGACGTAGTCGTTGACGCTGTGTATGTTGCCGTTGGTGATGCCGTTACTGTCGCTGCTGTTGCTGCTGCTGCTGCTGTTGCTGAGTTGCTTCCATTTCGCGAGAGCGCGGAGCAAGCAAATATTTATACGGATCGTGCATCTAATCGTTTACCGCGGGACTAGAGCCGTGCGATATTGTTGTGTATATGGGTGTGTGTGTGTATGTGTGTTTGTGTATTTAAGGAAAGGACGAAAAATGTGCATTGGAAAAGACTGTGAAGGAAAACGATTGACGCTTTTCGATTACTTCGATTTGATCGTTTCATGTTTAATGCATTACATGTGTCGGAGGTGTGGATAAATTTCTTTTGTTTTAAGCTAAAAGTATGTTTTAAATTAAATCATATATTTTCGTAAAAGTTAGATATAAAAAATAAAATTTTTAAATAATAGAACTAAAATTATTATGCATTATTTTTATGATTCGTTGTTGCATTGTTTGTGCAAACGAAACTTAAAGATGCAATTAAAGGTTCAATGTTCGGAGAGCCGAAATTTGTAACGGCCGAGCATAGTCGTGAATTTGTCTTACGCGACAAGAAGAAACGATTGGAAATAAGGAGAAACGATGGAAAATGAGGAGAGTCTTTGTTTCTAATCGTAAAGCCGAGTCAGGAGCTTTCGTTCGTTTAATTTTCCTAAAATTTTATGCACTAAGTGTGGCGAGAGGGACAAGTCCGCATGCAGTGGGATTTTTTTGTCTTGGAAGACAACCAAGGGGAGAGAGGCAATCGGTTCGCTTCAATACGCGGAACGGGCCTGTTCGACTAGTTACGATACGCATCACGCGATTAATTATTCTATTCTTTCGACTTAATCTTTTCTTCTTCAATATTACACACACACTTACACACGCGGAGCTACGTGCATTTATTCATACGTACAATACAGCACGATGATTTGGTGAGCCTTGGGTAAACACGCAACAATTCACTTTATTCGAATTGATCGACGTACATATTACAAGTACATTACAATTCACGAAAATCACGTTCTATTGCATATACATATATACACGCATACACATAAAAATACAATAACACGTCTATTGTATTTGATTTCAAATTCGAGAGGTTTTTAAGTCCATACGGCTTTTTCCCATGAGCATAGATAACTCATAAGTTTTATCATTTAAAAATACGACTTTTATTTCACTTAAACATCAACAATTCTCATTATGAAGAAAAAAAGAATAGCGGGAAACAAATCGCCGATTGATTCGTTTTTTCAACGCAACATTCAATTTTCTACGAAAATTTGAAAATTTATAAGAAAAAAGGGTAACTGTTCCTGTAATTAAATAAATTACGAATTTTAAATAAAAATAAAGTACTATAATAATATAAACATGTTGTTGAAAAAGGATTCGCGTAAATTAATGCAGTTAATAAATAAGAAAAAAAATTTTAATTAAAAATCAATCAAATACCAAACTAAATAAAAATCTTAAGAAGTATAATAAAAAAAAAAAAAAAAAAAGGTTACACATTAACTACTTGAGCATGATGGACTTTGTTATACTTCTTAATCACAATTACAAATACCAATGACGTCTATACCGACGTCAAAATCATATCGTTCGATAATAAAAAAAAATAGCGATCCCTGTATGAACTTTTTACCGAAAAAAAAAGCAGGTCAAAGCGAATAAAAGAAATAACCAAAATAATTCGCGATCCACGCGGCAATTCGTCCCCGCGCGCAAAATACGTCATTTACTCGGCTTTATAAAATTCATCGCGGGTTAATATACCCGGAGTGTAACACATGTGCCCACGTGTATCCTTGCGTCGCGGATTACTTACACCTCGGCGCTTTTTTCAGTTTCCGAGCGACGATGGTTAGGTAGATTGTCATCGATACAAAAAAAAAAAAAAAAAAAATAGATAAATAAATAAATAAAAGAAATTTAATAACGTCCCGCGCGATTAATTGGACCGAGTGACTTAACGCTCGACCGAGTCCTCGTGAATTAGTAGAGAATCGCAACGAAGGGAGAGATAGAGCGTTGTTTTATTATTCCTTTTTTTCTTTTTTTTCCCTTTATTCTCTCTCTCTCTCTTACTCTTTCTTTCTCTTTCGTGCTCTTTTATTTGCGTCGTATTATGAATCGACTACTGCGACTAGATTCCTGTTCTAGATTGTTGTTTTATGTCTTGTTTTGTTCGCTCGCTTTGTCTTCTCACTGTATATGGGGAACTCTCGATTCTTTTTTTTCTTTTTTTTTTTTTTTTTTTTTTGTTTGATACGAAATCTATAGTTCTTTATCTCGATCTCTATCGAGAGGAATTTCATAATTAAGAGCAAATGTCTTTTGAATGATAAAGCATTGATATTAATATTAATACTCGCAGTATTCGTATAAATTCTTGACATTTATAATTATATCTTTTACCTAATTTGAACGCATAAATTAGTAAAAATCGTTTGTATAACTTACGATAATTTAAACAAATAAAAGCATTGGCATTCATTTTAAAAAATATTCTCGCGATGATATAATGTGTAACGTTGTTTAAAAAATTTGATAATTATGTAGTAAAAATTATAAGCCATATAAAATTATTAGCCACGTATTTTTTCAGCTAATTAAAATTGAAATACAATGTTTATAACTAAAGAAGTCAAAGATTTATCAATAATTAAAATAAAACCTGTAAATATTTGAATTCGAAAAATAAGAAAAATTCCACGTAATCGTCACTGACTATTCTCACCCCCGAAGAATAAAGGCGTACGAATTCGAGAAATCAGTGGCACTCGTCTACGACCAAATTCTTTTCGATCGCGCGAAACGACAAAACGCTCTTTTCATCGTACGTGAGTTTCCCGTCTTCATTTCGCATTCTTGCGTTCCACGTTCTTGTACATACGATCCAACTACACGTGCACATGCACATTGCGCACACACTCACACGGATATTTTTTTCTTTTTTTTTTTTTTTTGCGAGGAGCGAATCTCGTCATGCACGCATGATTGGGCAACTTTTCCACGAGGGACGCCAAGAACGGACGGAACGCGACGACCGCACCGACGACGTCGGCCACGCGATCGAATGCTTCTCTCTGCCTCCCTTGCTCTCTCTCTCTCTCCCTCTCTCTCTCTCTCTCTTTCTTTCCTATGTATGCATGATGGTAAAGAGAGAAGAGAAGCGCATCACCGGAAACGCTTCGACTCCGGGGAAATCACGTTTGAAGTTTTCTCTCTCTCTCTACTTCTCTTTCTCTCTGCTTCTCTCTTCTACTTTTACTCCCTCTTTACCCCTTCGGTACACCTGCCGTCGACACCGCCACTCGAGCTCCATCCACCAGCTTTTACTTCCTACTGCTTCTTCTGCTACCGCTGCTACTACACCGCGCGACTCACTTCCCGACGCTCTTACACTTGTTCTTGCTGATCTTGCTGATTTGACGCTCTTACACTTGTTCCCGTCGCTCTCTTTGTTTCTTTCTTTATCTTTTGCTCTAGATTGTACGGAATGCGGTTTATCATTTTTCTTTTTCCATTTTTTTTTTCTTTTTGAACAGAGTTGATCATCATTTTACGCGTGAGAAAAATTTTAGTTTAATTTGTTAGTAATATTATCGTTGCTCATTTTTATTGATACCGTATTTAAAAATCAATGATAAATAAACAGTATTAAAAATTGTATAAATAGGATGAAAAATCTAAAACGTAGCGAGTGCATCAACGAAACGTGCATTTTTTATTAATCCAACATTACATCGACAATAAAAACGAACTACCACTACGACTTTTCATTCTATGAATGATAGTAGTTGTAATCGCAGTAGTGGCGGTAGCTGCAACAGTAGTAACTCCCGTCGGCAAAAGGAAAGGAAATAAAGTTCCCGTCGGACGCTTTTCTCTCTCTTTCTCGCTCGCTTTCTCGTCTCGGGGTCGAAAAGTTCGTCCATTAGCGATAACAATGAAAGATGGACACCCGTGTGTCCGATCGTCCTCCTGACAAACGCAGCAGCAGCAGCGGCGGCGGCAGCAGCCTCCTTGTTTTGCCGACGAGTTGCTAAAGCCCGTTCTATCTATCTACCTCTCTCTTTCTGTCTCTCTCTCTCTCTCCTTCTCGTCCACCTCCTTCCTTCTTAGTCGTCTACCTTAGTCAGCTAGAAATCGTCGACGACGTATATATCCGGCGGTGGTGGGGTTGTCTGCAACGCGTGGAAGGGAGCAGAGACGTTTTGACGCGAGGAAAACGTCTTACACGACGCGGACACGTTTGACTGATGATTATTGGTCGCGCTGCGCTCTTCGTGCTGTGTGCGGATGAGGGAGAGAGAAAGAGAGAGAGAGAGAGAGAGAAAGAGGACAGGCGGCGACGAATGTCTGCACTTGCCTCGAATGATTAATCGACTTGGTCCTGGATGCCGGCAGTGTTGTGCTGCTACTGCTTTCTGGTTGATTCTTTTGTAAAAGGCAGGCACGAGAGCAAATGGAATATTCGGTATTGTAGTTATTTTTATGTTTGCGAATTTTCTCATTGTTTTCTTTTTTGTTTTTTATATATATATATATATATATATATATATATATATATAATTTATGAAAGATAAAATTGTCTTGGAAAATGCTGATATTTTCAATGACGAGTTAGTCGAATACATTTAACGATGACAAATATTTTATGCAGAGAGAGAGAGAGATGATTTGATTGAGAATCAAATATAAATAAAAGCAATGGTTTTATTATTTTAATAAATAATTTATTTTTTATACGCGATACCATCTTTACGTACGTTGCGCGTTAATAATAGTTATCTTTGACTATAATCCAATAAAATGTAACTTATTTATATTAATTAATACAGAATTAAAATAATCCAATGTATATTACACCTCAACGGTTACGTGAACGATTTAAAATTTCAAAGAATCTAACAAAATAAGCATAATTTTAAAATACAAAAACGCTTATTAATAGTATAGAACTTTAAAAAAAGTGTTCCGAATATATTTAATAGAAAATGGAGAAAACTTTTTTCCGCGCGTAACAAATTGAATTACAAAATTCTTCGCAAACAAAAAAAAACAAGAGAGAGAGAGAGAGCAAAGAAAAATTATCTTTTCTTTTCTTTTTTTCCAAGTTTCGAAGAAAGTTTGAGTTCTCTTATTAGACGTCGATGGTTGAAGGAAGAAAAGTAGGAAGGACGCGTAATTGATCGGTAGAAAAATACTATCGGGGTGTTATCGCGCTTTACTCCCTTCCTTTTAATACACAAACACGCATAGACACATATATAAACGCAAAGTCAACGGGCGCACGAGAAGGCGATAAAGTAGGATAAGCGAAGTTCCTCTACTCTATGTACATAGAGGCGGTAGCGACGGTGGAGCGCGCACCGAAAAGTTCAACGTTTGAAGTCCGGCTATTATCGACGAGCGGACGTTAGTGTCCAGTAGTGAGTGCCGAGATTAAAATGTGGGCCAGATAAGAGCCATCCTGCCGGACACATTTTCCAATTCGAAACTTTTCTCTGCTCTCTTCTCTTTTTCGCGGAAAACTTACCGAAAACTTTTACGCGCTCTCTCCCACCCTCGTTCGCTCTCTCTTTTTCTCCCTTTTGCGCTACGGTGCTCCTCTCTCTCTCTCTCGCGCGTTTCTTTTTTACACTTTTATTTTTTTCTTCCTGTCTTTTGACCACTTTTTATGTGTTTTTGTATTCGCTTACGCGTTTGCTGCTCCCCCTCCCCCTTTTTTTTCCTTGGCACAATTTACTTTCTTTCGGGTAATCGATTTGATATTTGCAAACAATTTTTCAGTGTATTTCCAAGCGATGAAAAAACTTTTTCAATTTTTCTGGATAATTGCGTGTTTTTGAATATTGTAAAATTTTAATTCTTATGAAGCTTACACATAAATCTTCATTATATTATTTATTTTTTTTCTTTTATCCAAAATACTCAATATATAACGTTTAATATTTAAGGACAAACTCACCGACGATTAAACGACCACAAAGAGAAAAAACAAGTAAACAACTGTACAAATGAAGTTGCGAGTCCAGTCTACGGTACACACCTTTACCACACAGAGACTCGTTGACAAAAGTAAAAGCGTACACATACGGACGAATAATCGTAATAGTAAGACTCGGCGTAGAAGATTCCTAAGGTCTTCTCTTTCTCTCTTTTCTCTCGGTAAGGATTGCGCGCGCCAGCGATACCTAATCCGATTTAGTGTACAGAGCTCTCGTGAGCGCTAATTAATCGGCCGTCTTTCGTGGAAACCGTCGAGAAATTGCGGTCCAATCAGGGTAATGTCACCCCCCCCCCTCCATATCCCTCCTTCTCTTTTCCCTTCAAAGTAATTTGGAGTAAGAGAGAAATAGAGAGAAAGAGAAAGAGAAAGATAGTAAGAAATATTGCGAACAGACATTGAGAATTAACGTTGCTTACACGGAGTCGCATACTGTATATATAGCAGATGTATGTATGCGTGTGTGGGTGCGAGACTTTTGCGCAAAAGTTGTTTTTTTTTTTTCTTTTTATCATGTGTTTGTTACAAACTCGTGTATTAATTTGGTAACTTATCAGTACGTAGTCGTTAAATCGTTGAAAAAGATACGCCGAGATGGGTTTTAATTAATGGAGCGAGATACGCGAGAACTCGTAGATGATATCGAGAAGAATGAGGGTCGTTAAGTTTTGTTTGCGAATTCTCTAGTAATGGTACTTATTTTTCTATGTTAACAAACAAGATTTCCAGTTACTCAATTATTCATCAATTGTAACAATTAATGAATGACTTAAAATTCCGCTTCTTCAAAACGACTTTAAAGTTTAAAGTATAGAGAAAAAGAATTAAAAAGTATTAAAATGTTTGCATTAAAATTCCAAAACATCGCCGAGCGAAACGAAAACTTTACCCATATGTACATAAACCTCAACATTTAGCAATTCAAAATCAGCAAACTCTCTTAGCTCCTTCACACGCCATTGAAATATTAATGAAATCCCTTTAAACGTCATCCCTCTTGACCTCCCTCTTTCTCTATCTCTCTATCTATCCTCTTTTCCTCCCCACGAATTTCACTCAAAGGTTCGCTATCCAACGGTATAACTTTGTCGAATTCGAGAGGCAGGAAAGGACATCTTCACACACATGTGTATCTATATATATATACACATATGTATATAAGCTTACAAGCGTATTACATATAACTTTGTAACTGGTAATTTGATGCTGGTATTATGCCAATTAACACAATTAATTCTCGCTCTATCGCATATACATAGTCGACGTGAGTGCGAGCAAGCATTTAATTTTCCGAGTTCTCTCTCTCTCTCTCTCTCTCTTTCTTTATGTATTAAACGCCATCCGTGCATCGCATATGTAGGTATACGTAATCAAGATTTACTTTTCGGGATAAACGAGTTGCATGTAAAAGTGCGGTTTCACTGCAATTTATCCTTTGTACCTCTGCTTCACGACATTTCGTGGGAAATAAGCGTACAAATTGTGATAGTTACTTTTTTCTTTGTAGCATGAAATCGAGTGAATCTAAGTATAATTGCATTGGATTTATTGATTTATTATTTATAATTTTTCAAAAGATTTTTTTACACAAAATAAAATTTGCATACAAACAAGTTCTAACATTTAGCTTCGACTACATTTCGTAAACAAAAAAAAATAAATAAATAAACCGAGACAAAGAATGTATGAAATTATTCGATAAACCGAGAACAACCTACCAAAACGAGTTCTCGAAGAACCAAAACTAAAAAAAAAAGGAAGAAAAGAAAAGGGTACGCGCGACTCGCTCCAAAATTTCACCCAATAAAATGCAAATCGAACAATAACGCACACGAGTATATAAGAAAGAACATTTGTCGGTGAGGAACAAACACCGAAAAATTGAAACCGTAAAAGCTGCGGTGGCTTCTTCCGCGAATTCCTGATAACTTTGGCTTATATCGAAATTTTCTTGGAAATGGTTCGCCTGCAAGGTGTTTTCACATACATATATATATGTATATATATATTTAAAATGAAAATTTTGAATTGGTTACAGATTTTATTCTGGTCTTGCAAGACATTAGTTTATAAAATGTTTTATCATTAATGTAGTATTAAGTTTCTTACATCCCTTTATCAATGCATCATTGGATTATATAAAATTAATAAGGCGGAGAAAAAATTTTGCCAAACAATCCAAGGAACGTCTCACTAATCAAACCAACATTACCCACATATTCCCTCGCGCATCTTACACAGCCGACATTTTTCAATATTATCTTCTCCCCTTATCACGCAGTTCGCGCATTCTCAAGACATTCGAACGCCTAAACGTACGCGGAATGTATATATATATATATATATATATATATATATATATATATATATATATATATATATATATATATATATATATATATATATATATATATATATATATATATATCTACACCTACCAAAGACCACACCAACACAACAGTTCTGAGGAATACATACTCCCTTATAAGGTATACATATATATCTCAGGCGCACGTGCATCGGTGTATAAGACACACCGGCTGTTGCCGCTCTTCTCTCGTAGAGGCTTAATATGATATAGGCAGGATATACACACGTGCGCGCATTCATATAAGTAAGTGAGAGAGAGAGAGTGAGAGAGAGAGAGAGAGAGAGAGAGAGAGGGGGGGAGAACGTGGCGGTAACACTGCGGTATGCAGTTGATTATGGAGGCTATATGAAGGGCCTCGACGTGCTCCAGCATCTTGAGTGCTCCTACTGCTACTCTTAGACTGCATATAGCCCACTTCTCTATGTTGCCTATCTACTCTCTCTCTTTCTCTCGGTCGCTCTCTCTGTCTCTCTCTCTCTCTCTCGCTTGCGAGCTCTTGGTACGCGCGTTTTAGCATCTCTTGATATGGAGTTTCGAAAGTGAACGATTTTAAAGCTTGCGACGCCTTGTCGGAAGTAGAACGCAAATTATAACGGTGTCGTGGTAGTTTGTTTAGAGCGATACTTTCGATTATCTTTGTCGATGAAATTTTTCATGGATTTCTTTCTTGTTGGATATTTCAACTTTTGATTAGAGTTTTAAATGTTATTAACTCAAAATTCTTGTATGTTTTTAAACAAAAAGTGATGATTTTCTTTACTTCATAAAATTAAAACTTAACGCATAATTTGAATGAAGTTCAATATTTTAATTATAATTCATTACTTCTATTTAGGATACACATCATAACTTGACAATCCTTTTACTCGTCTTGTAACAATCCAATTTCGAATGAAATATTTAAATTCAATTAATGCACTATTCGCGAAACACTGAGATAGTAAATGAAACAATTATGTTTCAAAATTCCATTTGGAAAATTTTCTTCGAGTTTATCTTTAAGTTAAATGAAAAGTCAGAGAATTTTAAGCTTTAATAGTTTGTAAATACTTGGCAAAGTACTTTTTTACGGGCATTAAACAAACTTGGAAAATACGTTTTACATGATCCATTCTGATAGTTATCAAAACTTCTAGTACACACTTGGAGACTAAACTTACGTAACGAGTTTCCTTTTATATCTCTTAATAACGGTGCTTCTTACATTATGATGTCTTCACTGCAGAATTAGTAGCAATCTCAAATAAAGCTACAATATGCAATGTTATATTCATGATATTCGCATAAATAAGATTTAATTTCTCAACTACAATTTCTTTTTATCTTTTTTTTGAATCGCGACGTCGATCCTTCCAACATTCAAACGTCCAATACAGTTGATTAAACAATTTTCACCAGATGATTATTCAACACCTCTCTCCAAAATTATATTTCTCGTTCTTACTCAAAGTATATATAGCCACGCGCTTGCACAGCTCAAACCACGCGCGTTCCCGTGCTCCATTACGCAACGCGTCGACACGAAGCTTTCTCTCTCTCTCTCTCTCTCTCAAGCGCGTTGCCTTTGGTAACGCGCCGCGCGAGCTTAATCCGAATGGACCATCCTCGAGGGAGCCAAGAGAGATTCATCCTCAAGACGCCGGATATTGCCGGCGCGAGGGTCGCGCGCGCCACCGACGCTATATATAGTCGACTCTCTGGAATTCACCGCCTTTCTGTAACACGTTTCTGTTAAAGCCGGTGTGATGCTAGCCGGTTTCCTATACTCTCGAGATCTCTACGTTTATACATGCTTGGACGGAACACGAAAGAGTCAAGAATTGCTCTTGCGACGAGAAAGTTACGGTGTGTATATTCGATGAGATAATGTAAGTTTGCGTTCGTAGTTTTCGTTTAGATTCCAAGAATTGGTTTTTATTGCACGAGTTTATTTGTAAAGTTATGTTTTGTATTCTAGTATTTTAAAAGTATGTCAACCAATTTTTTTTTTTTATTTTTTTTTTTTTATATAGATATTAAAAACTGTCAAATTTCTGATATTCGTATATCAAAGTGATAAAAAAACTTCAAATCAACTCTCGCGTATTGCATAACAGAGAAATTAAAATGCCTTCATAAATTATAAAATATATAATAGCAAATTGAGCTGTGCAATAAGTTCGCAGTCACTAGACAGCTAGTTGACGATCGAAAGAATTAGGATTTGATTATTGTCTCTTGACTGGTATAATAAACACAATTGTACCGATTTGGCAATTTAACAACTTTGTTAATATCGTATTAAACATATATTTGATATTTAATGCGAAATAAGAATATCACGTAATATTTTTATAAAATATTGGATTTTGAATCCATAAAATACTTAACGCCATTAACAAAAAAAAAAAAAAAAAAAAAAAAAAGCAAAATTATATTAGGTTGCTGCAGATGAAATGGCCGATTTAGTAATAATTTTTTAAACAGCTGTAACTTTTTATAAAGACAATTTATTTAATCAAAATACGTACCAATAGATGCAACACACTTTTCCCAACGAGATACAAGTACATTTATTCCAGTTTTGTAGAAGTCAGAGTTTCTGGTTCGAAGAAACTACTCGAAGGCATTTTTGACAGCAGCTTCATTATTAAATCTTTTTCCTGTCAAAAAGTGATCCAAATGTTTAAAGAAATAGTAATCTGTTGGTGAAAGGTCTGGTGAATATGGAGCGAGGAAGAGTCTCATAGCACAACTTGTTTAATTTTTGGACCGTTGTTCTCGATACATGAGGTCGTGCATTATCATGAAGCAGTATCACTCCATCCCTGTTGACAAGCCCAGGTCGTTGGACTACCAATTTCTGATGCATTTCATCTAGTTAAGTACAGTATTTCACAGCATGTATGGTTTCACCAGGTTGCAGGAACGAATAGTGGATAACTCCAGCTACAGACCACCAAACAGTTACCATTATTTTCTTTGGATGAAGGCTTGGTTTCGGCATGTGTCTTGGCGCTTCATCGGCATCTAGCCATTGGGCCGATCGGCGACGATTATCGTATAAAATCCACTTTTCATCGCAGGTCACAATTCGGTGCAAGAACGGTTCCTTTTTGTTGCGGGAGAGAAGAAAACTTGAAATCTCCATTCGACACGTCATGTTTTGCTCGGTAAGATCATGCGGAACCCATTTGTCAAGCTTTTTCAATTTTCCAAGTTGTTGCAAGTGGCGGCAAACTGTCGAATTATGAACGCCTAATTTCTCGGCAAGATCCCTTATGGTTTGGCGGGGGTCAGACTCCACTAATGCACGCAGCTCGTCGTTATCGATCGATGGTCCTGGGTGTCCACGTGGCTCATTTCCAAGGTCCATATCTCCGGATCGAAATTTTTCGAACTACCGCTGAGTGGTTCGTTCGCTTACTGTATCAGGCCCAAATGCGCTGTTGATATTCCTCGTTGATTCCGTTGCGTTGTGCTCTAATTTAAATTCGTATAGTAAAAATAGCCGTTTTTGATTCACTTCCATGTTCACTTTCTCTTTTTGTTTTTACGATCACTATGAAGTGCAAAACAGAAATGACTCCATAAATCAAGGTAGCAGTATTTATACTTCAATATGTCATATCATTTGCGCCGCCTTGTGCCAACATTATACACTAAAATTGCAGCCAACTTTGTCATTGCTGAATCGGCCATTTCATCTGCAGCAACCTAATAATTTCGCAATGTAAATTTGTATTTATTAGATCTCGAAACGGCTAATAGAGTGCAATATTGTGAAACTTAATGGAAGTTGTTCAAGCGACGGTACACGTACAATTTTATCAAGTTTTATTAATGTTTCTGCAGTAATAATAATCAAAGAAATGATGTATAATAAGCCGTGAATAATAAATGTATCATAAAGCGTTTTTATAGTTTTTTCCATTTTTTTTTTTTTTTTCAACAAGCATGAATATTTGATTACAGAATGTTGAACGAGCTCTTCATTTCATATATCGTTAATTTTTGTTGTAAACAAAACGGATTTCATTATGCAATATTTTAATAAATATACAATTTACGATACTATAAAGCTCTCGTTAATTAAAATTTTAAACAAACATTCTACACGCCATTGTTATGCTGCTTCTTTTGAATATCTGATATTTTTTGAATACATTCTCGTTTATACATGAATGTTATTTTATCATTCAACGTTATATATTTATCTTTCCTAACAATATATTTACAAGTATTCAAAGTAAAACAAAGATTAAGTTAAATAATGACAAGAAAGTTTTTTTTTTTACTCAGAATCGTTATCGATTCCCTTATAAAATATCTACATTTTATAAAGTAAAAATGATTGAAAATCCTTTAGATACATTATTATCATTGTTTCTACAATAACCTTTATTAATTTCGAGAACTTAAATTTACAACAAAAAAAAAAAAAAAGCTTTTCTCAAACAACCGTAACCTCCGCATCGTCGGACTAATACTTCGCGTTCTTATATCAATCGCGCGTGCGCGTTTATACGAACGCACGTACACGTGTTTATATATAAACGATTTTGAGAGCGAACAGACGAGTAGATTTTTGAAGCTTATAATACTCGAGCAACCGGGTAAATAAACGTCAATATCCGAGGCAGAAATTCAATTACGCTCATCCGTGCAAACACAAAATGTGAAAGAGAGATATGTATACGTATATATATATATATATATATATATAAATATATGCATATATATATGTAGCTCGATAGCCGTGTTCCATCCGCTTGATTACCGGTAAAAAAATTACAGTCAAATATTGGCGCTCGCGCCGGTTTTCCGACTCTCTTCTCGCGTATGCGCGTGTGTGTGTGTGTGTGTGTGTGTGTGTGTGCTTGTGTCGGTTTACCCATCCTTTTTTTAACAACGTCGGGGATTCTCGCATATTCATGTCGCTTTATATATACACATACATACGTACGTCCGGCATCATTTCTCGCTATACCGCGTGAAAAACAGACTCGTGTTGAAAACGAAAAAAATAAAACAGCGAGAGAAAGAGAGAGATGAGAAACATACGTATATGCATGTAGGCACATACAGGAAGTGAGCATGAATCGGAAAGAGGAATGGAAAAATGAGAATGAGAGAGAGCGAGAGAGAGAGAGAGAGAGAGAGAGAGAGAGTGAGAGAGAAACGTGGAGAATAAAATTGCGAGAGCCCCCGATCTAATCGAGTGAAATTTAATCGAGCGCTCTTCCCTTCGCTCTCACTTTTTCCCCCTTCCGTCAGAGAAAGAGAGAAGAGGGATAGAGAGAGAGAGAGAAGTTCGATTGGCTTTCCGGCTTGTTTTACACGCGTTGATGATTTTTAACGCGACGGGTTATTTTATTTGACTTCTCGATTCTTTTTTAATTCGGATTTACGAGAAAGCAGAGAGAGAAAGAGAAAGATAGAGAGAATCGACCAACGCGAGATGCATATTGGACGAGAGCTTTGTTTTGTTTATTTTTTTTTTCTTTTTTTTAATAAAGAGGGCTATTAGACTTTTTTACGCATTTTTTTTTCGATAACTCTGTTTTATCCGGAAATAAATCGCTGCGAGTATGTTTGCGTACGAGTTTTTTTTTTTTTTAAATTAATTAATTCAAGTAAAATTACGAGCTTTGGGAACTTTATACTACTGAAATTATAAAATTTTATAATGCAATACCGATAATAATTCATAGTTTCAAATAATTAAAAACTATATTATTAACAAATTAACCCAAGTATTCTAATTATATAAAAAATTTTATCAAAAATATTAAATTTTTAATATTTTAGGAAAATTAATTTTCGTTTGAATTTCAAAAGCATTGATTTTCAACCTTGATAAATTTTACTTTGTAAATTTAATTGTATTAGATTGCCATAAAAATTCGCGATTTATAACTTCATAACTTTTATTGATCATAAAAATTTTAAATTGAATTAAAATTTTTTATGAAAAATCAATTTTCGACATTGCGAAACATTTATATTTAATTTAATTTTAAAATATAATTTTACTATTAATGTACAATAGGATAAAAATATTCTTAAGTCAGTAAAAATTGTTTTACAAAACATAATTAAACGTAATCAGTTGATTTAATTAATAAAAGAAACACAAATTAATCAATTAAGCTCAAAATCAACTTAGCTACAATTAAACAAAAAAAAAATAATTGCAAACAACGTTTAGCTATTTCGTTTGCTTGCCAATTTATATTAGTCAACGCAAACGCATATTCTGGCAATAATTATCTTTGAAAAGGGTCAAAACAACAAGGAAAAATCAACCGGCATTCACTTCAATATACCGAAGGTTCGACGAGAGATGCCACGTAAAATACATACATATACACACTCACAGGCCATCCTCACGATAATGAACTCCCCATTGTCGCATATACTACGCGAGAACCATCAAAGGGCTTAAACAAAGAGCTATCGCCTCTATCTCTGCCTCTGCCTCTCTCTCTCTCACACACACACACATACACACACTAGGTGTAGAATAGTAGACTGAATTTTCCAGGAAGTTGTCGTGCGGAAAATTACGATGCCACGTTGTTGCGGCGCTATCTCTCTCTCTATCTATCTCTCTCCCTCCCTCTCTCCCTCACTCACTCTCTCTCTCTCTTTCTCTCTCGATCCGATATTAATTTCGTCATGATCATGCAATGCCAAAGACTAAGAAGGATATATAGAGAAGAGGGATAGAAAGAGTAAGCGTCAAAAAGCAATCACAAATTTCGCTCCCCCAAGAAAACGAAGACGACGACGAGGCGAACGGATCTCTCGTCAGTTTGCCCAGCAAATTTTCCAAGCACGTATAGAATGGACAAAGAGGCGCGGCGGGGTGCTTTTAAATATTATGATTAAAGTAATTAAACGTTAAATAAAGATACGACCTAACCTTTACGAAACGTTGAACGATTCGCGTGTTTGCGCGTGTGCATCTGTACGAGTATTATTTCAACGGTAAATTTTTTAATTTAGCAATTTTTAGAAGTAGGAACAAGAAAGTAGATAGAAAGAAATGAGAAAGAGTATATTATAACTAGAAAAAACTAGAAAAAAAAAATGCAGTAATAATATATAATGAACCAAACAAAGCTGTTGAAACTTCACTTTATATTTAACAAATGTATCCAGTAAGACTAGATCATATACTGTAAATGTTTCAAGTAGATATCCGACAAACTAGGCTAAAAAATATCGAAATAGGGCGAGGAAAAAATTCAAAAACATTTAAAGAATACAGTTAAGTACAGCTTAAATACAGTTTATACAAGAAAAAAAGACAAGTTCGAAGAATACTCAACTGCTAATCTTACTGAAAGCAAAACATCAATCACCTTTACAGAATATGTGTATTTAAGTTGCTAGATGTAGTTTGAGAAAATCATAAGCAAAATGTTCACAACTCCGTCAACGTATAAAGCTGCTTATACGTCAATGAGTTAACAATGTCAAGAACTAAAATCAATAAATAAGTGAGATTGAGATTCAACATTGAGATTGACATTAAGTAGATCATTTGTATCAATGAAATTTTGATGTCACAACAAATCACTCGAATCAAATGCTTAAATCGGATAACTGGATCACATCTAAAAATCAAATAGCAGATATGCTAATAAAGCTTCTAGCTAATCTACAGCATGAAGCCTTAATTGATAAAATAATTAGTGAAGGAGATTAGATTTGAGAAAGATTGGTTGGATGAAAAATTTATCAGAGATTGAATAAATGAAATTAGTGGAATAGCTTTTTAGGACAAAAAAAAAAAAAAAAAAAATGTGAAAGAGGCAATTTTCGTACGAGCGTATGTTTAATGCCCGAGTAGAGCAAAAAGATGGCATCATTTATACGAATTAAAAATTAACTTTTGCACGTGTATAGAAAAAATTCAAAGTCTTAAAGGATATTTTTTAAAAGTGCTCTTACGTTTTTTTCTCTTTTTATGTCGATTACTAACATTTGCAATCCATAATTAAGTCACACAAAGCAACATAGAATAATAAATATTGTGAAAACAATCATTTAAAAGAGTTTCATTACTAATAAAGCAATTTATTAAAAATAAATATTTCATTTAACAATAAGTTAAACCACGAGTGCTGTAAAAACTCAAGAACTTTCAAATAAAACGACCATAACCTGACCTAATTTGCAGTTACACAGAGGGCGGACATCCTCGCTTTATCACTCAGACACACGCACACGCACGCAAAGGACATCGATGATCAGCTCATTCTCGCGTTTAATTAGGATGCAGTCAGTCCGCCCTACTTTGATATTATTCAAGAGCAAGAGGCGTAATGAAAACAGAGTAAAAAAAAAAAAAAAAAAAAAAAAAGGCGAGTAAAGAGGCACACGCGCTAGTGCTAATTTATGCAAAACGACATGCCTTCGCTCTATGGTTCATTAGTGCGCGGCAACGTCGCTGATCAAATCGCATTCGCGTCGCGGCGGTCGTTAATTCTTATTCATTATGACGCATCACGTATTCATCCGCTACGAGATAGAATCGGTGAAGGAGAGGGAAAGGGGGGAGAGAAGAAGGGATGAGAGAATTTTTCGCGGGAGCTTGAATCGTGATTTTAGAATTTCGACTAATTTTTTCCAATTTGAAAATTGATCGATTCAAAGCATTTTGTAAATTTGCGTTTAAAAAGTGTTGAGAGTGAAAGGGGTCTTAGTAATAATTTTAACAATTTAAAAACCTTTTGGTAGTAATTATTATTATTATTATTATTTTCACTCTTATGTCACTCGCCAACTTAATATTAAGTGACTAGTTTCTGTCGTTTGTTTAATTGTCTTTTTTGTGATTGTAGTAAAGTGTAGAAATTTAAGTGCAACAAGTTTTGACTATGTTTGTATTGTGTTATTCTCGTGGCAGTCAAAAATGAAAATTTGTGTGTTCGTCGCGGATGAATCTAAATGCCAAGAGTGTGAGAATGTATCTCCACGAGTGTATAAATATCACTTCGAATGTCTGAATGTATCTCTACGAGTGTATGAATGTATCTTTACGAGTGTATGAATGTATCTCCACGAGTGTATGAATGTATCTTCGAATTTAAGTTTACTCATTAGCTCGGTTTTGCAAAGGGAAGGGTGTGTAGGTGTGGCAACAGAAGGTTAAAATCTTATTGGTTGCCTTCTTGATGCATTTATGTATGAGAGATGTACTCGTAGCTAAGGTGGACATCTGAGCGTGATGTGTTTTTGAGAAGTTTCGAACAGTTAGAGTAGAGGTAATGTTATAAAAAAAGGTTAAGCGATTGGACTGCAGATGCGTTTTTACGTGTCTAATTGTTTTTAGGAAAAGATAAACGTCTTTACGGATGTCTTTGTCCTTGCACGTTATATAGCAAGTTATCCCTAATAAACTTGTAAAAAGGAAAAATTTAGAAAATACGTCTATATAAAATCTGTTTTGTCTTATTTAACGAAGCTGTTGTGCATATGTATTTGTTGTGGTCTTATATTTTGAAGCTGTAAAAAGTAAATGCGTTCTCAGTCACGTACGTGTTGAAAATACAATAGTATAATTCCTATAACAGAACGTCTTTTGTGATTTACTATAAATTTTAATTTCTAAATGTGTGTTTTACGACGTAACAAAAAGTAAATACAACATTTTTACGAGGGCATTATTTTTTAATTAAATTTGAAAATGATATATTGTATCTTTGATCTAATAGAGAATATATTTTAAATAAATTCTTAAAAGTTTAATTTTTTTAATGAACGTCATAATTTAACATTTAATTGATTTTCTAGTAATACGAGGTCTGGCTATTAAATAACGAGACTGGTTACGAAAAAGGGTTTTATTATAAAAATTATTCTACATTCGAATGCTCCCCTTCAATATACTCCCCTTCCCTCGCCACACACCTTTCCACACGTTTTTTCCATTGATCGAAGCAGTGCTGGAAGTCTTCTTTGGTGAGGGCCTTTAGGAGCTTTGCCGTTTTTTGCTTTACCGCTTCCATCGACTCAAATCGGGTCCCTTTCAAAGCAGATTTTATCTTCGGAAACAAAAAAAAGTCGCACGGTGCCAAATCTGGCGAGTACGGCGCGTGTTTGAGCACTGAAGTGCGCTTACCGGCCAAATACTGCTTCACAGATAGCGCGTTATGGGCAGGTGCGTTGGCACCAACTTCGCACAGACTTTTGTCAGACATGTGTAATTCCTCGTGTAAAATTTGTCTAACCGTTTCTTTATCGGCGTTTACAGCCTCGGCAATCATCCGGATGCTCATTCGACGATCTGCACGCACAATTTGGTTGATTTTGGTCACTGTTTCCGGAGTTGAAACAGTGACAGGGCGACCTGGGGGTTGGTCATCTTCAGTGCTCACTCGGCCCTGACTGAAGCGCTTACACCACTCAAAAACACGCGCACGAGATAGAGAATTGTCCTCATAGGCCTCTCGCAACAATTTACAGCACTCAGTCGGAATTTTTTTCAATTTAACGAGAAATTTGAGATTTGATACGTTGCTCCTGTTTTTCGTCACACATGGTTTTCGGCACGAGAAAAAAACACGTTCGTTTCAAACCGCTACTGCACAAATACAATAATAGTGACGAGAACGTGTTTTGGTACGTGCATAGACAAGATATCTAGATACCCAACGCACTACTCGTTTTTTTCCCCACTCCTCTACGGCGCCCTTTAGGCGCGCAGTCTCGTTATTTAATAGCCAGACCTCGTACATGTAATTTTGCTTAATAAAAATGATTGCTATTCTAATAAAGTTTATTAAATTATATTAAACTCTTATTTTTCAACAAATAAATATAATTAAAACAGATTATGGATTAGGTTCAAGACTCATACTGCGTAAGGGGTGAAGAAAAATTTGTTAAATTTTAATATAAGTGCGCTAAGAGAAAAGTGAAAAATAGCAAAGTGATGAGAATCGAACGAAAGCAGTAAGAAGGACAATTGTATTTGTTATTTTGAGATTCAAGTGGATGCGCCGAGAATCAAGAAGAGGAGAGAACAGTTGCAAGCACAGAAGCGACGATAAAAAGAAACGGAAAAATATTTAATATTTCCATTTGCATAAAAGCGTAGAAAAAGAGAATATAAGTTCGTGCGTGAAAGAGATGATGACAACTCGCACTTTGTACTCACAAACTTGACAAAAAATGAATAAACAGGTATAGTAACGGTAGATTTTATATAGCTAACGCTTAATTTATTTATTTTCTTAGAAATAACAGATTTTCTCGATTGAACGAATTGATTTGAATAAAAATTAAAATTTTAAAATTTCATAATTGAGAAGAGAAACCTCGTATTTAAATTTACAACAAAAAAAAAAGATTAAGAATAAGAACCATTGCTCTTTCTTATTTGTAGTATTGCACCGATAGATTCTATGTAAATTATTGAAAATATGAATTTCGTAAAAAATTTAAATATTTTGCCAAAAAATTGCTGTAACAAGTTTTTTTCACCCGATAAATAGTCGTAGTTCGACCCGAAAATTAATTGTTACAGGTAATATATTGTATAAAAATGTTCGAATAAATCAGTCTAGAGGCTTAACCTAAAGAATAAGAATCCAAAAGATCAAAAATGTATCCTTATCCAAAAAAAAACAACAATCCCAAGATAACTTCATTTATGATTACTTTAAATTAAGAAGCTTAATTAATATAAGAAAAAAATGCATGCAAAATTTCACACGACAATTAGAAAAAAGCATAATAATGACATAATGTGGATATAGAAATAAAGTCGATTAGAAATCACATCAACTAAGGGAGATATAACATAACCAACCAGAAATGATACCAACAATGACAAAAAAATCATGTGTCTCAAATTGGAACAAAATAGAACAAAGTGTTTCAGATCGTATTCTAATCACGGGATTGTTAAAATTAAGCAGCGACAATAATTCAATTCAATTAAATGCGAAAACAAGAATTGATAAACAGGATTACATCTAAAAAATTAGTTAAATAGCAGATATACTAATGAAGTTTATCGCCAATCTTCAGTGTAAAGCCTTAACTGATAAGATATTAAGTAGAAGAGATTATGATTAGAGATAGAGTAGATGAAGCATTAATAAGAGATTAAACAAATAAAATTAAAACAAAATATGTTAAATAAATGAGATAAAGCTTGTGCACAATAAGTGTCTATCAATATTTTATATATCAATGGGTTTATTCTGAATTTATTGAAGAAAAATAAAAGATGTTCAATGTGATATAAGACATAAAACCAAGAATATAAAATAAAAGACAGAAAAAATTGGACCAAATTATGCTAGAATATAGTTTTATACTCTTTTAACTTATATGTAAATCCTATAATTAGGGCTAAGAAATAAAATTTTTATAGAATCAGTCAAAAATAAATAATGATATCTGAAAAATGACATTGTCAACGTAAGTACAATGATTATATTGATCAAACAATATTGATTAAAATGAAAAGTATATATATATATATATATATATATATATATATATATATATATATATATATATATATATATATATATACTTGATATTTTTCATCACCGTGTAGTATAAGAAAGGAAAGTAGATGGATGGAGAAGACTGAGGGAAGGTAGGAAAGAGATGGCGACGGAGAATTGAAAACGCGCGAGATTTTCCCATAAGTCCGTGATAAGCCTCGGGCAGCTTGCAAGTGACGTTTAATATATTCCGACGCTATGATACGCGATCGTGCGGTGTCAATGTCGTCGTCGTCTTCGGAGTTTCCCCATCAGCACTGATCGAACCATAGCTCCTCGAGCACACCCAATGAGTGAGAGAGAGAGAGAGAGAGAGAGAGAGAGAGAGAGAGATGTGACATGGATAGCAAATGCTACTACTTGCTCGCTGTGACTCGCGTTATAATGCGCTTGTGCCTTTAATATCTTTACTGATGCCATTGATGTTGCTTGCTATAAGCCTTATAGGCTAATGACCTTAAGATTGAGCGCCTTTGATTACTTGGGTATTTTCGTCGTGAATAGGGTATAGATAGTTGTTATGTTTTCTCATTGATAACTTTCAAATGAAGGTTTCAAGTTAATAATATTATTTTAATTTTATTCTAAGATATGTCTGTAACCGACTCAAATTGAAATGAATTTCATAGTTAAAATTAAGTATTTTATTTGCTACGTTGCATTTATTTTAATTAATTATTAAAATCAATAAATTTATAAATTTGAAAAATTGAAGATCCAATTAAAGTAAATAATGCAAATTTTGTTTTAGATTTAAAAATCTTATTTAGATTGATATTTTTATTTTATATTTTAAATTCAATATTTATCAACTCAGACGATAACAAAAATTAAAAGAATTTTATGTATTATTGTTCATAAGTAATAAATCGATGTATTAAGTACTACACCAATTAATGTTCTATACGTAAATATTTGTAAATAATTTATTCATGCGTTAAATGTATGAGTTTGAAATTTGTATTAAGATAATTCAATGATTTCATTTAATTTTCGTCAAATTGTCTAATAAATTTTTAGATTTCATTAAAATTCATTATTCATTAAAAATTAAAAAAGTTGTTCGTAATAAAAAAAATAATCTAATTGAATTATAAATATTATACCTTTTGTCGTATACACAATTACATCGTTTTATGCTACTACGATGCAAACTTCAAATTCATTTACATATTATAAAATTTTATTTTCTCATTAATAACTTAAGCTCTTAATATTATGTTAATAATGAAATGGGAAACAAATTACTAATAAATCAAAAGGGATTAAATTTTTTTCAAGATGCAGTTATTGAATTACTTATTCAATTCCAACTATTGATTATAACTTATTTATATTTAATTAAAAAAGTAACAAAATTATATTGAAGTACTCACGCAATATGACCAAGTCAATCGCAAATATGTTATAATTGAATATAGGTTGAACTTACCTAAAACAAAAATAAATTTCATGTTTAAAATATTACGTATTATATTTAAATGTTACATATTTAAAAAATATTTTTATCAGTAAATTTTAATAAAATTTCAAGAAATAATGTTAGTATATCATATTAAAATTTAAATAATTAGATTAGATAACTATTAAAAAACTAAGTTTTACTTATTCTACAATTCCTCATCAATAAATACGCGTTTTAAAGTAACACTCGAAAAACTGACAAATTCCATCAAAAGGGCTTAATATTCTACGACAAAAAAATGGAAAAAAAAACGCCCGTCGCAATTTCTCCAACGTCTCGAGATGTTATGGGAAGCAACGAAAACTAAAAAGAAGTTCAAGTGTCGACGAAGAGAACGACGACGTCATTTTGCAATCCGCAAGGCGGAAGTCCTAATTCCCGACCGAGGAATAAAACAAGCTAGCCGAGACAGATATTTCCCGGCCATTTGTCAAAAGCGAGAGAGTGCGCAACTTCATCCGCTGGTAAAGAAAAGCCTCGGTAGACGAAAGCAAGAGAGAACATAAGTGAAAGAGAAAGAGAGATAGATAGAAAAAGAAAGAGAAAGAGAGAAAGAGAGAGAGAGAGAGAGAGAGAGAGAGAAAATTCCTACGGTTACCGAGGAAGCGGAGGGGGTATGGGTAAACGCGTATGTGTACACAAACTCCGGAGCGATAAATCGTCTCGAGGAAAATAACCCTGCGCGAGCCTCCACACGGAGCCCGAGAATGACTCGGCCATCTTCCCGCTGTGTAAAATGCCGAGACGCCCTATAACACTTGAGAAAAGGGGGAAGAGGAGAGGGGAGGGGAGAAAGGAGACACATTACGCTTCGTCTACTGACGTGCAAGTAGAGATAGTCAACCTTCGGTCAGACTTGATTCGACGGTATTTGTATTTTTAGAATGGATGGCTCGAAATTGGGTAGTTTGAGGACAGAATTTTTTTTTTTTTTTTCATTTTTGGTACTTTTTGTAATATTTTCGTCTTTATAAAATAAATTTTTAACAAAATGAGATAAATAAATAAGAATATTTAAAGTTATCATACATACTATACTTATACTTTATAAACACTTTACTTCTGCTTTATTATTATTACTATCATTATTTTTTTTTAAATTATTGCTGATACCTAGTGATTCAATTCTCTGCTTATTCTTCAAACAATTATATTTTTACTCTACAAAAACAATAGTAACAAAACCCATTGCAGCCATCAAAATCTTTCACATTGTCAACCGACAAGAATAACCAAGATCGCTAGAACGTAACGTTTCCAATTTCCAGAAACTCGATGTAGCAAAAGCGACGGGGGAGAAAGGAAGAGGAGTATAACTATCCACAAGCTGTACCTTTAGCACTTCGGTAGTAGTCTCCGATCCTTCTTACTTTGTCGACTTTTCTCTCTTTCTTACGACGAGAAGCGGAGATGGCCTTCATTTATAATCATTTCCCGGGGCTATATCTTCCATTTCGCGTCGTTCCCTACCCCCCCCCCCACCTCCTTCCCTCTCTCTCATTCCCTCTACCTTATTCTCTTTCTCAGCTCGAAGCTCTACGGCTATTTTTTATCGGACCGGTGAGCAATTCTCGCGAATCTCTTCGGCGCGCTTTTCGTGACGCGCATTTTACCGACCGAGTCTTAGCCTCTCGTTGATGACGACGACGAAGACGACTATTGCTCTCTATCCGTGGGTTGGGGCTAGGAGAGAGCTGGTCTCTGATTAAGCTTGGATGTTGGAACGCGAATTGGATGATTTCGTTTCGGATGGATTACGTTTCTCTTTCTTTTTCATTCTCATTCGCTTGAGTTTTACTCTTTTCTGTTTTCTTGATATATCGCGATACTTTTTTTTACCGAGAACTTACCTCCATCCTCTCCTCTCCCTTTTTCAGCGTTGACATAACGGACTTATTTATCTTTTATCAAGATGCATTTACGGTAACAAGAAAATTACAAGGCAAGTTTGGTTTTTTTTTCATCATTACTTAATTTAAATGCTTTTATTCAAAATTAAATAACTATGCAGAGTATAAAATATCAATGCAAAATCAGTAAAAAAATAATACTGTCTGATCAAATCAAAGATAATTTGAAACATTTTTATTTTAAGAGAAGATAATACATAAAAATAGTTACAATATTTAAACCTCAAACAATATAATTTTTTCCGTCGTGATATGAGTTAGTTTATTTTATTTAATTTTTTAAATAAATTACTTTGAAAATAAATAGCGATTTATCAAACCCTGATAAATTAAATTTAACCATCGATTATAAATAATTAGAAGCGAAAGGATTTTCACTATCGAGAGAGAGAGAGAGAGAGACAATTCGTACATACATTTGCTACAATCCCAATCAGTGTGTCCCCTCAAACTAACCGCCAAATCCAATCCCCTCTAACGTTCTATTCCTCTCCCCTCTCTCCATTTCTATCTCCCCATGCGAAAGCCACACTCAAAGCCACGAATTTTTAGCGGGCATCATAGCCAGCAACAGGCGCCTAAACGAGCATCCCCTCTGGACATAAGACCGACAGCCGTCAGTTCGTCGGTCAGTCACTAGTCACACGCAGAAACTCGCGTACGCGGGGAGGGGAAGCTATAAGAGCGATGTATAAATACGCAGGCGTACAACACGCACGCGTGTACCATTTGGTAAGCGCGGACGCAAATTTATTATTATTCAATTACCATCAGTGGCAGAAAAGAGAGAGAGAGAGACAGAGACAGAGAAATAGAGAGAGACAAAGAAACAGAGAGAGACAGAGAAATAGAGAGACAGAGAGACAGAGAAGTAGAGAGACAGAGAAATAGAGAGACAGAGAGGCAGAGAAATAGAGAGACAGAGAGACAGAGAGACAGAGAAAGAGACAGAGAAAGAGACAGAGAGAGAGAGACAGAGAGAGACAGAGACAGAGAGAGACAGAGACAGAGAAAGAGAGAAAGAGAGAGAGAGAGAGAGACAGAGAAAGAGAGAAAGAGAGAGAGAGAGAGAGACAGAGAAAGAGAGAGAGAGAGACAGAGAAAGAGAGAGAGAGAGACAGAGACAGAGAAAGAGAGAGAGAGAGATAGGAGAAAGGGTAGGAAGGACACCGCAGACGTTAATGTATATCACACGCTCGAGATTTTCCGAATGCGGTACACGTCTCTATGGTGAACAGTCGAACTTCATCAGAATTGAATCGAGCCGAGATATCGGATAGCCGATATATGTATGGCTGATAAAAAAAGGGAGTGGAATATATATCTTGTTTAAAAATGACAATGGCCGTGTGTTTGGGGTTGCGCGTGATGAGAGTCGACGAGGAGCTTCGAGATTTCAATGAGCTTGATTATTGAATGGCTTTACGTGCGGAATTTTCTTTTTCGTTTTTTCCTTTTTTTTTTGCGATTGACTTTAGTGGTGGCGAACTTTTGTTTAGATTCTTGACTACTTTTTTTGTCCATTTGGACGGACTGAAGTATTGATAATTATTGGCGTATAGAATTATTTCTTGTTCTCATTTTAATCGGGATTGCCAGAACTGTTTTTATTGGCTATATTTGTTTTTATCGTAATTTATTAATAGTTTTATATTTAGTTTCTTATAACTTTTGATGTAAATTAATGCAAATTTATTTATTCAATTACTACGGTATCGTTGAGAATTCTATCAAATTTGTAATTTATAATTTAACTAACATTTTAAATATTGGATGAAAACTATTGCATTTTACACTATTTAATCGAATATCTGAAAAAAAACTTATGTTTATGTTTAAACTTTGATTTGATTAACAAAGCCGATATTGTATATCAGGTAGAGTCGCCGAGTTCAATGACATCGTGTTCAAGATAAATAAATAAATATATATGTAGGGTTTGAATTTTAATCGGAGGCGAAAATAAATACGAAAACAATTTATTGATGAATTGAAAGTACAAATATAATTTATTCAAAAAGTTAGATGAAAATAATCAAAAGTATCTATCGTTCTTCGTGGCTCGGGCTAGACTGTTATTTTTTCTTTTTTTTTTAAAAATCTCTTGACGACTCCCCACTCTTCACCGACGATCCAACTGTGTCGCTACTACCTTCAGAGCCCTATCCCACATATATATATATATATATCACTTTTCAATACAAAACAAAAAATCCAGATCTTGGTCATGCATTATTAGTCAATCTCTCTCGTATGTCGCGGAGGGAAATTTCAAATAGCCCGAGTCGACTGATGGATGTGCAGTCCTGCATAAAATGGGTGATCGATCTCCCATCGTACACGAAAAGCTAAGTAAACAGACGTCGATCGGACGACGACGACGACGACGACGACGTCCCCGTTTCCGCAAAACCGCGGCTGAATGGACGCGACGAAAATCTCGTGCAAACGTCTCGACGGACATTCTCTACTTTACGGCACTTGCGAGAGAAATTTCATCCCATCCCTGTATGTGTACATGTTTGCGTTGCATCGTTGTCGAAGCAAGTGAAATCGCGAACGTTATTCACGTATTTAAAAACGACGGCAATGAAATATAGATGTCTCGTTATTGTCGCTTATGCGAGATTAAGTGCTTTTGAATTTTTTACGTTGATAATTAAATTATTACGTTTTGGAGAATAAAAATTTCGTAGTTTGTAAAATTGTAAATTTTGTAAGTTAACTTTTTATTATTTGATAAATAAAGATAACATTTTTACATTCCTAAAAAAGTATATTAAATAAACAAAAATTTACTATATCAATTCATCCGCCACAGTTAAATTTAAAAAAAAAAAAAAAAAAAAAAAGAAAAATTTCAGCAACGCAAGCAACTTTTCCGCATAAATCATGCAAATCTTTATCGTCGCCGATAAATTAACGCGACAATTCACGGCAAATATAAGAAAGAGAGAGAGAGCGAGAGAGAGAGAGCGAGAGAGAGATAGAGAACGACAGCCTTCGATAAAACGCATACAAAGCGCAACGCGACGTCGAAGACTTTAATAGCCCAGCGGTCGGTATACAAAGAGCCAACGAGGCAGCAGCAACGACGATGCTTGATAAGAAAAGCGGCTTAGCGCTTATTTCTAATTTAGCGAGTGCCGGCTCGGCAAATATTATGCATATACGCTATCACGTTGTTCTCCCGTATTTCCTCTCTCTTCTCTCTCTCTTACTTTCGTGTTGGATATACACGTGACCTATTCTATCTTACTTTCAGTGCGCCCAGCCTTGCAGGTACGAGGGAGGGAAGGGGTCGTCGCGTATACGCCTTTGCTTATTAAAACGCGAGGTTAGAGATATTTTGGCAAAGGAAGAAAATCCCCTAAAGTAGAAAAGATATACTTTATTTGTAGTTTTATATTCAGATTTTTTTAAAGAAATTGATGTTATGTAAAATAAAAAAAAAAATAAAAAAAAATAATTCAACGAGTTTGTTACAGGATATTTTTTAATGCAACATCTATCCTTATAAATTTAAAGAAAATATTAAAATATGTACATCATTAAAAATAATAAAAGAAAAATATCACGCAAATATTTGAAAATCTCATGAGATTATAATAATATAAGGAAAAATGCGTTTTCTTTGAAAATGTCATAAAATTTTGAATGCAACTTAGATATAAAATACATTAACAAAGTTGTAGTAAAAATTTTAAGATATTTAATACTAAACGTATTTTTGTCCATACTAACTTAAACAAAGTTAAAATTTGCTCGCACCAACTGAGAGACTCCTCTATTACTCCTAATACTTAATGAAGAGATAACGAAAAACTCACCCCTTTGGTATACAAGAGCAGATGTTAAAAGGCGTGGATAAAGTAAATCGCAAGAGCCCGTTAAATTTGCGCTCCTTCAAAAGGGCCGCGTCGCGCGCTTTTAAAAGGAAAAACTTGTTTCGTAAGGTTAAAAGTTTCGCGCTTGAATTTGACACCTTGAAAGAGAAATAAAGAATACATGTGTATAGAGGTGTATTAAGTCTTAAGAAAAAAATGTTAAAATTTTCAAATGACTATAATCAAGCATAACTCTTTAATGAGAAAGAATTATAATGTATTTTGCCGGCGAAATTCTTGCATATAATGAGGACATTTGATTACCAAAAATGGATGGTTTTCCCATTTATCGAATTAGATTTATAAGATACTAATTTATCATCTATTTAACGAAAAACCAATCGTAATGCGCTATTAATTATCCATTAAAAAATTATAATTAAGTCTACTAGAAAAACGTACTTGGACTAAAGCTCATTATGCAAATATAAAACGGGTATGTTTTATTACCGGATATGCGAAATTACACGCGATTGCAAAATTAACGTTATTTGTATATTCGTCGCGTCCGCGTATGTATACAAAAGACGCCGAGATAAGCAAACCTCGCGTTTATCTTATTATCTTGTTGGATGTATACCTTTCTCTATTTTTTACTTTTTTACATTCGCGCGTCGAATTTCGAATTTTTAGATGGGCTAAAATAAACCCGATGATTATCTTGTACAATTTTACGTAGAATTAAATGCTTCGCCTTAATTAAGGATAAATTTTCTACTTTCGTTGCAATTAAATCTCGCAACTTCATTATAATAATGATTAAATCGTACGGTTGAGTTCTTCAATATTTCGTATTTTTTTAATTTATAATAATTAATATTATAATAATTTTACTTTGATGAACTATACGGTAGATTTGTTTATATTCTACGTAAAATTTGATTTTATCATTGTAACTAAGTCGACCGTTTTGCCAACATTTCAGTTCAAATTAAACTGAGTGAATTGCATAATCTAAATTCCAAACAATCCCTTATTTCTCAAAATAATTTATGCGTCAAGATTAAATATAAACTCTGAAAAATATCTCACAAATTAATATTCATAATTATTCATCAAAAAATACGAATAAATATATTTCACTCAAATAAAAATCGAAAAATCGAGTCACGGATTTTGCCCAAAAGTAACCAAGCGCTTCATATCCAACAATAAATATAATAAATAAATAAATGAAAAAAAAAAAAAAATAATAAAACTAATTGCCCTTTGGAAATCGATACATTCATCGAAAGCGCATATAGCGCAACAAACCACAGCGAACAAATAAAGTTCGAGGTTATACCTTTCGATCCCTTCAACTTTGTCTTCCTTATATAGTATATGTATATGCGTATACATGGGAACCGGCGATTCCGTCGTCGACCGATAAACCGTCGTAGCCGCACACGCCGTGGACGTATTGTATACGTATATTCATATGTATCCACGGCAGAGGCACAAATACGAGAAAGCTACCAGCCGCCAAATTATTTCCGACCGCAGCCCGAGCGTTTGTAATTTAATTATATCTCCGGCACACAATTCTCACGGAGAGGAGCCGCAACTCGCTCGCTTGCTCGCTCGCTGTCTCTCCTTTCGAAAACGCGAAGCGTATACTCGTATATGATACGTGTATATATGACGATCCGTTGCTTCGTCGTGGGGATACTTTTTGCGCGAATCGACGCGATGCACAGGACACGTTTTGCGTTCGTTAGTACCGTAGCGAGACGCGCTCGAGACAAAATTACACACTCGGTGATGTACGAACTGAGACAAGGAATGATTATGGCTACTGTGTTTCTTGGGTTACACTTATTGATGGAGTTTCATGGCTTATCAAGTCCCCGACGAGTTAAGCTTTTTGTGCAATTATCAACTTCTTTATAACTCGTTATCTTTTTCATTATCAAACTGCTTTTATTAAATCGTTTTTATTTTCTTACGAGATTGCACGTTATTTATTAACTTTTTCGATATAAAATATAAATCAACATAAATAAATAAAAAAATAACAATTTATTACGAGCGAACAAAGCAATCACGTCATTAATTACTCAAAACATTAAGTCCCGATCACGTGTACACCGACACTCGGCAATAAAAGTACCGCGTAATAAACCATAATAAACTCCAAGTAAACATTATCTTACTTGCAACATCCTACTCCTGGGCGCATCCTCTCCCAAGTAAACACAACGGCAACTCAAACACACGCGGCTATGTATGTAACAACCGACGCGGCATCCGCTCATAAAAATCGCATCAAACTACGAGTATGTACAGCGAAAGAAAACCGGCCAAGAGAACCAACCGCGCATTAATCAGATCCCATCCTACCTCCGCTTAAGTGAAAAACCAAAAGAATGCGCAAAACAAAGAATTATAAAATGAAGAAAATCCCTTATAGTAGAAGTAGGTGGATGTAGAAAAGGAAAAATAAAAGCCAAGAGAGAAAAAGAGAGAAAGATCGTGGAGGTAAGAAAAAAGGCAGGATAAAGAGAGAAAAAAACCGAGAGAGAAACCACCAACCACCCGCCGAATAGAAGTTTGAATATAAACCCGAGAACAAGAGTGAAAGAGAGGGGTGGAGAGGGATCGATTTATACGCGTGTTTGTTCACCGATGGGCCAAAAGTTTCGCGGTTTGTCAGCACTTTTGGTTTAAGGAGGGAACGCGACGACAGCTTCGCGACTCGAGCGCTAGAGGGAAAAAAGGAAAAAAGGAAAAAAGGAAAAAAGGAAAAAAGGAAAAAGTGAGCTAACCATCGAAATCTCATAAACTCTTTCGGTTCTTCCTTTCTCCCTCTTACTCTTTCTTTCTTTACGAATACTTTCATTTGGGATATCCTCTCATCGTTTTGGTGCACCATTGGGAAAGTGAAGAAAAAAAAAAAAACGCTGCGTGTACGGTAAAGAAAAAACGTAAGAAAGAATTCGTCTGCGTTGTTAAAAATGGTTATAGAGAGCATAAAGTGGATAAGAGGAAAAGAAAAGAAGGATTTTACGCTGATTGATTGGCTCCATGGGAAGATCGAATGTCGAGGTTGTGTATAGGTAAAACGAAAAGAAATTCTATATGCTCTGAGAAAGAAATAGTAACCTTATTAATATAAGCTACTGTAGTAGAAAGACAAAAAATGTTCATACATCATTATAATTTTTTTTAAATCCATCAACGGAAAGTTTAATTTAAAATTTTTACAAACAAAAGTTTATTGCACGCATCGAAATTGATTTAAAATAATTTTTCAAGCAAATAAAATATCTTGTAATTTTAAATAAAAAGACATCATAACGTTTATTCTACGAGAATTTAACATTTCAAGTAAATTAATACTTCTACAATAGCCTAGATTCTTCTTCAACAATAGAAGCTACAAATTGTTCAAACATTAAGAGAAAAATACTCAACATTTTAAAATAAATAATTTTTTCAAAGGTTTAAGAAATGTGAAAAACCCTTTTTGTATGAAACGAGACATTCTTATGAGCCAAAATGACGATTCCTTTTTCTTTTTTTTTTCTTTTTATCTTCAAAAAACAATCGACACTCGAGTAAGCTAAGAAGAAGAGGTAGCTAAAGAAGAAGGAGTCAACTTTATCGGAAACGGAACATCGAGTTTCAATTTGTCGAATTTCTCGGAAGCCAAACAATCTTCGAAGAAATGCAATTGTTAGTCGCTCGATGCTCTTGAAATCGACAAATTGAAAGGCGATGCAAACGCTATTGAAAAATAATAATTACTTTTTTTTGATTTAAATTATTACCCGTATTTTATAATATTTATTGAAGAGTAATACAAAGCAACGATTACTTAATTTATATAATATTCTGTTTTATTGTTAATTTTAAGCGCAATATTACTTTTTTTATTTGTGAATATAAATATGTTATACGAATCAAATAAGAATAACATGTTTTAATTAAAAATTTTATAGTTTAATTGATCCAAACATTCTTTATTTATATTCATTATTTTTAGCATTTACTGATATCAAATCGAACAAATATTGTTAGACTATAAAACTCAACATTTATGAAAAATCTTCCAAATTTAATATTCAAGCATTTGCATATCACATTACAATTGTAAACACACACAAATACTTTCGTTACTGCATTTGTTCTAAATAAATTAATCGAAAAATAAAATTATTTTAATGTACAATATTGTATTGTAAAAATAACTAATGATTATTATAAATAAATATTCTCGTCTATTTATGACAAGAAAATATCTGCGTTGATAGATTTTATTACAATTTTTATAAAAATTGAATATCCATCGATCCACGAATACTTTGAATAATTCTTATTCGTTTGAAATTCGATAATTCATATCAAAATTTTTCAAATTTTCTTCAATACTACAAAACGAAGGACAACGGCTGAGAAAAAAAAGAAAAACGAAATGAAAAGAGAACATCCCGGCGAAGAAAATCGAAGCGCGCCTTCGAGATTCGCTATACATACATGAAATCACACACACTTACACACACTT
This sequence comes from Chalcis sispes, assembly GCA_949987625.1. Lineage (NCBI taxonomy): Eukaryota > Metazoa > Arthropoda > Insecta > Hymenoptera > Chalcididae > Chalcis > Chalcis sispes. The sequence goes on along the minus strand of OX465096.1, from coordinate 63,214,228 downwards.
ACACACATACGCATATCAGCTTCCTAAAGTCGTCCAGAAAACGACATCATAGTCGAGCCATCTTTCAAAGAAGGATGGAGAAACTAAACTTCTTTTCTCTATGAACTTATATATACAGACGACCGAAAAATTCACCAGTAGTAGCAGTCTAAAAGAAGAAGAGGGCACATAAAAAAAAAGAGAGAGAGACAGAGGGAGGATCGGATTTCCTGCAATCAAATTGAAAGCAACGTATGATCTAATAAAGTCCAAACGTCGACTACGGACATATGAAACGGAGAACCGCCGCCGCCGCCCCCGCCGGCGGCATCGTCGGCCCGTATATATACGAAATTTTTCCTACCCCTCGCTTCTCCTTTTTATTCGCCTCCATGAAATTTTTTCAGCCCTTCGTGTAAGCGTCCTGAACAAATATACGGTGTATATCGTGTATTGATATGCATACATGTGCGTGTATAAAGGTATATAAAGGTCCTTGTGATATGTACGCGACAAATGCAAACGGCAAGTTTGATACATTGGTACTGGAGGATTGATATTGGTCTTTCAATATAGATCTCTCTCTCTCTCTCTCATTCTTTTCATATTGCGTTTTTTTTTTATCTAAATTTCAATGCATCGCTTTGAAGTTCGCATTTGAATATTTTGATATGTGTACGAAAATTAGTTTTATATGTTACAATGCAATAATTATAAAATTTCTTTTATTTGTTTTTATAAAACAATTTAGATTTTCAAAAAATTTAAATTCATTTAACGAGTTGTTTTATCAAATTACTGAATCTATTTAATCATTCAACATAAAAATAAATTATTTTATTTCTTGGAAACGATAATCAGATGTCTTAAATTTTAAAAATCAACAATACACTGATCAGACAATATTCAATTTATTTATTAATAGTAAAATTTTTGCGAAAAATAAATTTTATGTGTTATTTATTTTTTTTTTTTTTAAATAAGTTAAAATTTTAATTTATTAATATAATTTGTAATTTATGACATAAAAAAGCGATGCAATTTTTGGAAAAATTATTAAATACTATTGAGTTATTGAAACACGTATTTTTAATGAAATTGAAGCTAAATTAAATCTCTTTTGCTTAGCTTTTCTCAGTAATAAGTTTATTTAAATTCTTAAGAAATAGAATTTCATAGAATATAATTCTGGTTTGTAATCGTAATTTAAAAAATTTGAGAACATTTAAATTAAAGTAATAATGTTTAAGCAGGCAGAAGCAATTTCCCAAAGCGTCAGAACTAAAAGAAAAAAAGATACTAAATCATTCGCTTTGAAAAAGTTTTTTTTTTTTTTTTTTTTTTTTTTTTCACTCGGACACCAGAATCGGTATCGAAAAAGCAATATTACTCGGGCTTCGTAGATATATAGCTCGTTTCCAAAGATAGTAAGAGAAAAAGAGGCAGAGAGAAAGAGAGAGAAAGAGAAAGAGTGCGCGCGAGAAAGAGAGGGAAAGGAAGGCACGTGAAAATGAGCGGAGCGATGCCTCGAAACGGCACTTAAACCCGATTCTTAATCCCGCTGAAAGCAGACGGTAATTTCGCAATGGCGCGCGGTAAACTGGGACCTTCGCTGCTGCTCGATAACCTGGACGAAGCAGCTCGTGACATAAAAAAAAGAGAGAGAGAGAGCGAGAGAGAGAGAGAGAGAGAGAGGGAATAAGAGATAGAAGAAAAAGAAGAAAAAAAAAAAAAGAAAGTGGAAAGGGTTTTATATTCTCTTTGGCCGGAGAGAGGACGTTACGACTAGCTGTGCCGTTCGTTCCAGAAGAAGCTAGCAAGGAGGTTAATTGGAACCTCAAATGATCCGTGCAGCTTCTCTCTCTTTCTCTGTTCGAGCAACGAATGGAGAGAAAGAACGACGGCGACGTCGTCGACGATCGCTTTTGAAAAATGCAATCGAACGAGTTCTTACTTTATTTTTTTTTTTTTAACTTTTTACTCGGTTTCTTTTTTAAGCTGTTTGTAATCTTGATTTTGACCTTGGCATTAGCGATGCTTACAATAATTGCGTTATGGGAGTTTGTAGTTGTGCTTATAAATCTATCACTTTTATTTTAACAACGTTTTTTAATTTTAAAGACAATATATTAACATTTTATAGTCGTATTTTAAATACCGTTTATGAATGCGATATATCAAAACTATTTTTATAGATGATATAATGACTAGCTTTTCACACAGATTAATAATTATTTCAATTGATTTTTCATACTCATTTATTAATATTCTTAGGTCGCGAACAAATTAATCAATTAGCTCAATCGTTTCTATTTGAATATTTTAATTCACAATTCCAAGTCAATGTTGTCACCAACATCGACTCTACAATAAAATAATTCCAAAATAAGCGATTTCGATTTCGAAATTATCAACTTCTCCAATAAGAATTTTCCAAATCTACATCAAGACAGACTTACGTAAACATCTCGGCGCACATAAGACGATCGTAAAACGTAAAAGTAAAGAAATTTTACAAGCAGTCGTTTGGCCGCGGTTATTCAACCATTCGGCGTTCCTTGCCTCTCCTTTTTTTTTTTTAAAACTCAATCCAAATGATAGAGAGCATTTGCTTAAGTAAGTGCCCCGTTGGCTTTTCTTTTCTTTTTCCACTTTAAAATCTTTACATTTTCGCTCCTTTCTTTGCATCGTCTATGCTTTCATATCCCAGACGTTATTCGCATCTTCCACTTTTGTTTGTTTATTATCGCAGGAAGAAAGATTCAAAACTCGGTAAGAGGATATGCTTCCCTTTCAAGCTTGATTTAACGCTATTGAAGTGTTTAAGCGTTCGAAGAATTTGGTTACAATGAATGGTTAAATTTAATGCGTTTTAATTTCTTGAAAGATGCGGGGATTCGATTGATTGAATTTCGTGAATTAAGTATTTTAACTTTGTATGAAGAATAAATAGATAAAATTTTATGCAAATTTATTAATAAAAAAAAAAAAAAAAAAAAAAAAAAAAAAAAAAAAAAAAAAAATGACATTCGATAAAAATATTAAATTTCCTATTTGAATATTAATTAGAAACAAATGTCAAATATTTATCGAAAAAAATTCATTCTTCTATTGTAATACAAATAGTTGTTGAAACCAGATGACGTATGCATTAACTTTTATACCGAAAATATTTTTTTTTCACGTTCGTATTTTATACAGATTCCACATCGCGTACGTTAAAATTTTAATGACATCTTACACTTTGGATAATATGGCGACGGAAGTAAAATAAAGAATATATATATATATATATATATATATATATATATATATATATATAAGATAAAAATCCTACTTTTTTATATTCTTCGAGAATTAAGATTCTGCTATGTTTTTATATTGGACTTCGCGCGTTCAAGATTAATTTATTTATTTTCTCTCTCTCTCTCTCTCTCTCTCTCAAAATTCAGCTTCATAAAAGTTAGAAATAACTTTCGAGGATTACGAAGGAAGTTTTTCTTTTTCTTATTTCTTTTTTTTCCGGTTTAGCAGATTTCGAAATGTACTTTTTACTACGTTGCTCATAAATTTGAAAGATTTCCGGTGATTTGAATTTTAAGATATTGCTCCGAGAAAAATTCGATGTATAATATGGCCGAATTTATTATCGCTGTAAAAAAAATTTATCGATCTAACTCGTTTACATTAATTAGTTGTAAAAAGTCTAAAACTTCTTTTATCCTCGAGTATTTAAAATTAGCATCTTCTATTAAGGAATATTGATTTGAAAATTTTATCAATCGTTTAATTAATAAAGTTTTATTTACAAAACTTTTAATTAACAAAAAAACCTTCAAATATATTTTTGGTAATTCACTAAAATTATTAAAGTATTTCCAATTACAAATCAAACAGTGCTTCGTATAGCTTAAAGTCTTTTTTAATTATGAAACAAAATGAAAATCAAATGATTAACACATTTCGTAAAGTATTTCACAAACGATCGAGTTTACAGCGCGTATAAATGTAAAAAAAAAAAAAAAAAAAAAAAATACAATCAGGAGATAGGAATCCGAGCGGAAGAGAAAATATAGGAGGAGTTCAATTCTCCTGGAGTTAAGGACAGAAGACAAGATCCCGCGTTGAAGATGTCTCATTTAGCTAGCGGCGTCTCGCCAAAACTAACGTTTCACAGCAACGGAAAGCAACTCGCTCGCGCACTATTGTCCGGAAATGGAGTGCGCGACGCGCGGAAACGAGGGACACGACAATCTTAACCTGGGTATAACTGAGCTAAAACACGGCTAGACGTGTCTTCGAGGGTTTAACGTTTTAATGATAGAATCGTTTTTCTTTACTTTTTTCTTATATATTATGTTTATAATTAGGTGGCTATTAATTTTATGGCGATGTTTAAAGAAAAGTTTTTTTAAATCGATTTTAGAAAGAAAATGCACCACAAAGTTAATTTTTATGAATGATTCGATTGAATAAAACAGTTAAGATTATTCAATTTCGTTAACGTGATATATTATATCCTTTTTCATTTCAGTATTCATCATGAAAAACTTTTTCGCGCGAAACTGTACACAAAAAAAAAAGAAAAAAAAGGGGAAATAGAGACAGAATGTCACCAACGACAACTAAGACCACCGCACATGTGGTTTAGCATAACGAGTGGGACGGCTTCATTTCAAGTGTGAGCGAGAGGGAGAAAGTGAGAAATGGAGAATTCAAATTTCAACGAGAGTAAGGGACATCTTGTCTCATCGTCGCGCGCAACGACCGCAGAACGTGACAGCGCGCAATTTGGCCACGGAGAGAGTCACGAAAGGCTAAAACGTTTCGGAAATCTATTTTACAAACGAGAGAGAGAGAGAGAGAGTATGCGAAAACATATGCGAATATGCGAAAGAGCGAAAAGTAAATTATCGAGATTTTAAAGGATTTTCGGGTGATCTGAATTTGTCGAATAATCGAGAAGCAAACTGATTAAGAAAAGGACATTTGTGTGCGGGCGTGTGAGTATGAGTCAACGGAATTGTAGATGCGTTGAGATAAAAAAATATACGAAATTATGATAAAAATTTTTAGAGAGATTATTTTTTATCGATTTGACATATGAGTGATAAACAATCTATAACCGAATTAAAATATTAAAAAGTAGAAATAAAATGCGGATATTTACGTTTGAAAAAAAAAAAAAAAAATTAAAAGAAAAAAAGAAAAAACAAAGTTTATCCATAATTCACTGTATAATCGGATTCCACAAAATAATAATTTAACGTTCGATAACTATTTCAGTTTGCGCAAGAAACTTTCAAAACTCCTCTCTCGCACTTTTAGTATTCAAACTATTTTGACATTGATTAATAGTTAAAACTTTACTTTCGTGCATACACACACACACATATATACATTTATTCATTTCTATACTTAAAGTAAACATAAAATTATAATTTATTTTCTCGTTAACAAACATCGACAACCGTCGACTTAAATCTATACCGGAAAGCCTTGCATCCACACTCGTTAAGAGAGACAGAGAGAATCAATTAATAAAATTCGATATAAATTCATGCGGTGAACAAAATTACTTAAGCAAGAGGCTCTTTCTCTAGCTCTTTCTCGAGTTACTTCCGGAAAATGGGAAGCAAGAAAAAGAGACGGTCAAATGAAAGGGAAATTAAGAGCGCGAAGGAGAAGTAGATGCACAGGAAATCGCTGGATAGAGAGAGAGAGAGCGAGAGAGCAAGAGAGAGAGCAAGCGAGAGACAGACAGAGAAAAAGAGAGAAATTGAAGTGAAGCTACTACGTTAGAGAAAGATAGAGAGAAGAGAAAGGTGGAGGGAGAGAAGTGGAAGGTTGCCTTGTGTCGGAAGCCGATTTTGCGAAATCCTCTTTCCGCGGCCGTAGAACGGTTCCAACATCGCGTCCGTCTGCCTCTATCGCGCAATTCGATGCTTTTCTCCTTCCCTCTCTTTCTCTCCCTCTCTCTGTTTCTCTCTCACAGAGGATTTTCGTGCGGTATATATATATGTACGTAAATACGAAAGGATCGATCGAGAACCTGTAACCTTGTTAAACGAGTTATAGCCCCTCTGTCTCCCTCTCTCTTTCTCTCCCTCTATACTTCAACCTCGTAAATGTATTAAAGAGATCGGCCCATTGCAGATGCTTCACGACGATTTTTACTCGTCGGCTGGAGCTTTTCTGTATAACGCTCTATTTCTCTCTGTCTCTCTCTTTACTCACTCTCTATTGATGGATGGTTTTACTGCGGGCGCAGAGGAGTAATGGCTACGCGCGAGGGTTTAGTGTTTTTCTATTAAAGTTTCTCTCTCTCTCTCTCTCTCTCTCTCTCTCATCGCTACTCTTACGCCTACTTTTCTTTATCTTTTTTTTTCTTCTTTTCGTTCACCTTTCATTCGATTCTTATATAACAAGATCGACTTGCTACTTTGGCCGCTATGGCAAGGGTTGGCCTTTTTTCCCTTTGGTTTCAATTAGGGGTGTACAAAAGGATTGATTAAGGGATCAGCCGGTTGTTGAAATTTAAATGAGATGAGTGTTCTAATTATCGGTATTTTGATCTATATAGGATTTTTTTAAATCGAATTAAAGAGTGCTTGATAAAACGACTGAATATTTCTATATCAGAGTATTTTATTGATAAGAATACTATTTCTTTTTTTTTGGCATACTCTATTAATAGTCAGTTGACTGTTTGCGATAAAATATTTTCCGAATAAACTTATTAAGCTTGTAACTATTTCCTTATATATATTAAAAAGTTCAATATTTTTATTCATAGAAAAATAAAATCAACATGGATCATTAATTTTACATTAAATTTCTTATGCTAATCTATCAATTGGAAATCATTAAAATTTATTTTTTTTTAAATAGATTAATTAAGATTCCAATAATTTATATATTTTATAATAAGTGTGAATATTTAATCGCTACCTGATGAGCAACTCTTTAGAAACATTTGAGTATTCGTGAAAATTATAAAAAAATCGTCCCCAATTTTCGTAAATAAAGAATAACAAAATAAAAAAAAATTTGCTTTCGCACCGATACGGTACCAATCGATTCACTCGCACATCTATCCCCATACACATTTGCTCGATTACGACGCAATTACACAATTTCACACGCGGGAAACGGTGCATCAATCGATGCAGAAGAAAATCGAGGAGCCAGCTTAATGACGGCAAAGGCAAGCGCAGAAGGAACGCGACGGCATAAACTCGTCCCGATCATGGGGATAGAGAGAGAAAGAGAGAGAGAGAGCAAGAGCGAGAACGAGTAGGAGGTCGAAGGAGACGGCTCTTGTAATTAACCGCAGTGAATAAGCTTCCGAATTTAATTAAGGATATTGAATGGCTACGGCGGTAAAGCCGTAGCGCTGGAGGTAGGGGAAGGGGCAATAACGGGGCCGCGCGACCATATTGGCCCTGCGGTGTCACAAAGCTAGGCCGGCCACCACCGCGCTACGTTCTACTATACTATCCTCTCTCTCTCTCTCTCTCACACTCTCTCTCTCTGTCTCTTCCTCTCGCTCGCTCTCAAAGCTTTGATGTGGTCGCGCGACCAGCAGCGCCAACTTCCTCCCTCTCTCTCTCTCTCTCTCTCTGTCTCTCTTTCACCTCCTCCTCTTTTCGTTCGCAGATTTGCCAAACGCGCGCGTGTGTAAGCGCGGGCATGTATACCTGTACACCTCACTGCAACCCCGTTGATATTTTTTCTTTTCTTCCCTTGTCGCAAGTGCGAGCAAGCGAAGCTTCTCGTTTTATTGCGGAAGGGAGAGGGAGAGAGAGAGAGAGAGAGAAGGACGAGGTATTCTTGGTACTCGAACGCAATTCGAAATACTGGTGACGCGAGAGATTACATCCTGATACAAGTTTTCGAGCTAATAATGTAGTAGTCCTGTCTATCTGTGAACAACTCTCTTTCTCTTTATCTTTCTCTCCCTCTCTCTCTCTCCCTTTTCTCGAGCGAATGCGATTCGATTGCGCGAATGCCTGGATGAGATTCTTGCTTTATTGGCGGTATTCGCGCGAGTTGAATTAAGGATCATTTTTATATTTTACTTAATGTATTTTATACCGTCTTTCCGCATGGCTTAGTCTTTTCTTATTTTCGATAAGAATTTCAATTATATTTCATTTATATATTTTTTGCAACGAAAGTTTTCAAATAAAAAGATAGAAAAAGAATTTGAAAAATTGCTCATGTTATTGTTGATTTTATTAAATATAAATATTTTTTTATTTTAAATAATCCTTTTTTTTCGGTAAGAAAAATTTTACTTCGTATTTACATTAGTCGATAATTGAAAATTTTTAAAATTTAACAAACGCATTTTTACTTTTCTTTTTGAAGCGATAATCGTATAAAATTTCAGAACATTAAAATCAAATAAAACAAAGTTCGATGTATCGTTCAAAATCCATCGAATCCATGTAACATCCAGTTAATACTTTCTGTCAAACAATCCCAGCAATCACAGAATCGGTCAATTTCCAATTTCAAACCGAATATCCAAACACCTAACACGAGAGAGAGAAACTGACTCTTACACGCATTAACAAGAACGCGAACATTGTTATCATCATGATCGCAGTAGCAGCAACAAAGTTACGTCGAAGCAAGCAACAAACCTCGAGAGCGGCTTTGCGTGCTCTTTTGTCTCTTGTACTCTTCGAGGTGCGCTTGTTGCGCGCGCGGACACTTTCAAAGAACTTCACTTGTTCTCATCTCTCTCTCTATCTCTCTCACACTTTCTCTTCCTTTCTCACTCTCTCTTCCTTTCTCTATCTTTCTTTCTCTCTTCTTGGGATGAATCGAGAAACTTGGACGTCGACGACTACCCAACACCGGACAAGTGGTTGGGTGTGTGTATACACATATATACACTACTATCGCGCTACTCTCTCTCTTCTTCTTTCTTTCAGAGGCTCTGGGGAGTCTGCGAGATGCTTCGCGTGCACCGCGCGCTTTCCCTATGCATAGATATAGTTCTGTATGTATGTGTCTGTATATACATATATAGATGTACACGTATATATATAATGCTCGACGCGTAAATATACGACGGGAATTCCCTTAACAACGGAGGCGCCGACGCGGAAATCTGTAGCGTCGAGTCCGACCGGACGTGAATTTGGTGTAACTCCTCTACGTGTAATATACCGAGAATTTTAGTTATTTGCCTCGAAATGGTTTTGATGAATGTTCAAAAGCATTTTTTTTTACGTACAATGCGTCGCGTTTCTCTATATGTTTATATCGTTTTTTAAAGGTATTATCCAAATATGCTTATTTCGTTATTTTCTTCTTTTTTATTCGATGTAAGAAAAGCAAAATTAAGAAATATCAAATTTATAAATGTACTGATAATCTTATGCAGATACAATACCTATAGTTATCTTAAATTAGGGTTTATTTTTATTTTTGTTTAAATTTTTGCTAAAACTAAATTTCTATTTTCTCACAATTTTTACATAATAAAAATTAAAAATAACAAAAAGAAAAAGAGTTAATATTTCCTTAAAAACTTTAAAAAATATAATATCTCATTCGCATTCGGCTATCATTTATCAATCTCCCGGTGAACATATTCTCGCTACTAAATAATCCAAAGATATGATATATCAAAAGTTCAAGGTGGAGGAGAGGGAGAAAGAGGGACAGATTCTCTAAACCGCGGACAAAGGGATAGAGTACTTTCGACGGGCAAAAGCCTTCAAGACGGCGCATATAAGACGATTCTCGATCGTGCGTCGAAAATAAAATCCGTATATATGCATAGATGTGTGTGTGTCTGTAAATGTGTGCTATCGAACGTCACATCCGTACATCAAAAAGATAATCCGACAAAGGCAGAATATAATTGTGTGTGTGTGTATATATATATAATCCTGTGCGATTGAAAAGATAAACCTCTTTTTCGGTGAGAAAATATATATTTGATAGATGACGCACTTGCGCACGTATATGTATTCATGTGTAGAAAAAGAAAGAGTCTCTTTTCTTTTCTCCAGACCAAACCAAACCAAACCAAATAAGATTAAACCAAACTAAACCAGATCAGATCAAACAAAGCCAAACCGGGCCAAACCAGACCAAACCGAATTAAATCAGATTTCAGAGTAAATTCCACACAATAAAATCAGAACAAAACGATCCAACCGGATAGAATTAGATCACACCAGACGAAACTAGACCCAAAATGGTCCAACCAGATAGAATTAGATCAAACCGAACGAAACCAAACCAAACTAGGCCATACCGGACCAGACCAAATTCCATGCCACAAAATCAGACTATACCGGTCCAACCGGATGAAATTAGATGAAATCGGATGAAACTAGACCAAACTGGATCAAATAGGATAAAATCAGATCAAACTGGATAAAATTAGACGAAACCTGATAAAATGAGACCAAACCGGGCAAAATCAAAACAGACCGGATCAAACCGGATCTAACCAAACCATACCAGATTCCAGACCATATTCCAAATCAGATCAAAAACAAATGGGATTTTAAATTTTGACAAACGCACACGTTCACACGAAAGTGCATAAATATCTATTCATAACAACAAAGAAAAAATTTTTTCACATGCACACACCCATACGTAAACACGCACACACAAATGTTTCCATATTAGTACACAAATCTATATGGATGGCAATAATGCCTATAGGCACACGCTTAAACCTATCCTCCCTCGTTCAGCATAAAATTACATCTTCATCGAGTCGTACATCGATATTCTGAAATCTATTTAAACACGAGGAGCGAAATTCATGCACGTTAATACAACCAAACTGCGTGAGTAAGCGCGAGAAAGAGAGAGAAAGAGAGAGAAAGAGAGAGAAAGGAATAATGTACCTCTCCTATCCTCCTTTTCCATCTAATCGGCATCACAAGGGCTGGAGAAGGGGGAGAGCGCATATTATGCGTCCACACAACGTCATTATAATGTACTTCAATGATCGCGTAATCCGCTATTGTGTACCCACGAAGCGTTAGTGATTTCTCCCTCTCCCCCTTTCTCTTTTACTCTCTCTCTCTCTCTCCTCTCCTCATCCCTCCTGATCGACAATTTTGACGGTGCGTTTCACCTTTGGGATTTACTCTTCGCACTCTGTGTGTTGGCTGCTGGCGCGCCGTACATGTTGGGGTTATTACTACTTGGAGAATACGTGGCCTATAAAACTCATGATTTCTTCATACGCGATGATGTTTTATGAGATTGGAAATCATGTGCAAACGGAGACTTTAGATTACAAAATAGAATAATCGTGCCTACACAAGATTGATTTTTCGTGGTCGAAGTCGTTATTATACAAAAGTTATTTTTTATTTTATTATAAATTAATATGATTTTTTCCACGTTTATTCTTAAACATTTCAAGCTTAAGTAAATATTATTCAGTTCAGCATTAAAAGGTAGAAATTACTGGTTTCTATCATAAAGACATTTTGACGTACAATTCATTGATATAACTATCTATAAAATATTAAGAATTATTTTACTCTACTTTACCTTGAAAATTTACTACTGCTTAGTCAATTGCTTTAAATTTGTAACTAATATTAGACGTGTGAAATAGTACGTTGTAGTAAAGAAACTTTACATAATTTTATGTCTTAATTTTGACAATAATTATATACTTCATTAAAATTTTCATTTCAATTATAAATTTAAGAATTTACCTACATATCTTATATATGTTAATAAAGTCAATTTATAATTATAGTGTTATTTAAAAAAACAAATTATTTTTGACAATTTTCAATTATTTAATTTAATTATTTCAACTATTTATTTTCAATTATTTATACTTGAATCGAGTAAAAATAATCAAGGTTAATATTAATCACAATTTTTCTAGTTTTTTAAACTAGAAAATTTAATGCAAAAATAAAAAAAAAGTAAAGGAAAGTTTAAACACTAAAGCTCTCTGACAAATTGTTAAGTGTATATGATCTAAAAAAAAAAACCTTCGACCGATTGGTAAGAACGTACAAATTGCCAAACGGAAAAAAGCATTTTCACTCGCTGATTTCATATCAAAGAGAGAAAGCAAAAAAAGGAAGAAAGAAAACTAGCGAGAAAAAGTAGCATTGGGTAAAAGATTTATTATATACGATTGATAAAAGAGAGAGAGAGAGAGAGAGAGAGGGGAGGGGGACAAAATTGAAGGCGAAAAGCGAAGCGTCACTCGGCAATCTTTAGCGGAATATAAGGCTACCGGCGTTCTACTACAAGTGCAAAAGAGAGAAAAAGATAGGACAAGAGAGAAAGCGAGAGAGGCAAAAAAAGGAGCACCTATAAATGGCACTATACGTAAAAGCGTCGACCGACCAATAACTTTCGCCGACGCAAAAGCGAGCGAATGAAAGAAAAAGAGAGAGAGAGAGAGAGAGAGAGAGAGAGTGGGTAAAAAAAAGAAAGAAATGTCAGTACAATAGTAGTATAGCGCGCGTCGCTGGAAATTAATTCATCGGGATCGTAATGGAAAATGTCAAAATACATCGAATAAAAAGGGTTGCGAAATACATGATATTTTTTTTTCTTCTTTTGCTTTTTTGCGCCTTTTTTCGTCGTTAAATGAGGGAAGCGGAAAATTTAATATTCATCGTGGAAAAAAAAAATATATATATATATATTGTACCTAAAGATATAAAATTCGTATGATCGATAAAATATGTATAATTTAAAGGACGATTCATTTAAGCGAGATGAAAATTTAATTAGAAATGTAGGTAAACTTTTCAACACTTGTCAAAGGTCAGCTTTCCTCTTTTTCATCGAAATTTTTAATTTTGAATTTTCCACGTTTGATGAATTGTTTTGTATCCAGTTAAGTTTGATTGTCGATGAAAAATTTTCGCGTGGAATTATTATATAAATTGAGATTTTATTGCTTTATTTTTGTTATTATGTTTCAACGTTTATTTTATTTTTATATTTAACTTTTTTTAATAAAAAGGCTTTTTTATTTTATTTTAAAATATTATTACAATAAAATTTAACATCACTAACAAATTATGAGTATTCTTTTATATTAAAGACCATTTATCACAAATTTAAGAAGAAAAAACAATTATCGATTTCATTTTCGAAGATCAAAACAAAGATCTTTTTCAAAACGCCAATCAACACTCATCTTTTTACTAGAAAAAAAAAAAAAAAAAAAAAAAAAAAAAAAAAAATATATATATATATATATATATATATATATATATATATATATATATATATATATATATATATATATATACATAAGCTTGCTTTTTTCACGAAGTCAAAAAAAAAAAAGATAAATAAACAGATTATATCGAAACCCGATTAAAAGGTTATTTATTACTTTGGATTCCTAGAATATTTTTTTATTCCAACTCATCGTGACCCACGCTTAAAATCGTCGGAAATACATTTTATCGGTATACACAAAGAGAATAGAGTGAGGGAGAGAGAGAGAAAGACAGAGAGAGGGAAAGAGAGAGAGAGAGAGAGAGAACGAAAATTTGCACGTAATTTAAAATCCTTTCTTTCTTATATATAGTTGTGTACGTGAGATATTCGCGTGCTTTTTTTCTTTTTTTACCGGTTATCTATACCAAGAATGCGTCTAATTAATTTTTCCACAGACCTACGGTGAGAAAATTTCTGCTACGAATATATTTTACGTTAAACGAGGAATATAAATGCAAAACATCACCACCGCACTCCACTCTTTTTTTCCTTGATTCCTTTACTTTCCTTTCCTTTTTTTTTCTTTTTTCAGCTATCGAGAATTTTTGCTATTGTTGTTTAATTACTGGGTGTAATGACGCTTATTTTTATACGCGTCTTGATGAATTTCAAGAATTTAAATTATCTTGAATTATAAAAGGGTTCGGCATCGACTTTCTTGATTTTAATTTTTTTATAAATAAATTGCATATTTGTTAAATTAAAAGGAAGCAATTATTCACAAAAGAGTTATTTAAAAATTTAATATTAACGATTCCTCGAGAATAAGAAAATCGATTCGAAGAAAGTATCATGACGTCGTTTAATAACTTTTGCACTCGATGGCAATTAAGCAGCAACTTTCCGACTAATTACTTATATCATATACACTTTCTCGAATTATATAAACAAAGTGTACTCCCTTTTCCTCATCTTTTGAAACTTTGAAACTTATTCTTCGAAACTAATTCGAATCATTTCTGCAACGTGAAAACAGATTTAATTATAAACACCGTTGAGCCAGGTATACGAAGACGCAGACACACACACACATACACACACACACACACACACACACACACACACACACACACACACACACACACACATTCGATTTAACAACATTTAAATCATGCATCAACTTTTACGTCTCGCGAGCATCCGTCTTTTCTTCGTGAAGTTTCCAAGTAACTTATACAACACCGCATCGCCACAAGCGCGCGAGAGAAAGAGAGAGAGAGAGAGGGGGGGTAAAGCTCACCGGTAGCGTCGTTACCTTACCGCGCACGGTTACACTAATAAACCGACATTGGCGTTAATTAAGTCGGAGTACACGCGAGCAAGATGAAGAGAGAGAGAGAGAGAGAGAGAAAGAAAGAGAGAGACTATATTTGCGATCCTCCTTGGCGATGCAACCGAGCGAGACTTCGATTACGATTAAGCGACCTTACCCTATCTTCTCCCTAGTGTGTATAAGTGCGTGTCAACTTGGAGCTTTGCTTACGATAAGAGAGGAAGAGAGAGAGAGAGAGAAATATACTTTAGGTTACAAAGGTGCACTTTGGATCGTCGTGTAGAGCGTCGGAAAATTATGGACTAAATATCATATCCCTGTAAATTTACAATAGAATATTCTACGTACGATGAAAAAAATTGAGTATATAAACAAATTATATTTTATATATAAACAACGATTAAATCCATATAATAGTAGTATACCTAATAATCGTACGTGCACTGATAGAAGAATTAGCTTGATTCAAGAAAAATAATTTTAATAATTTTAGAAAAAAATATTTATTTGATTCAATAATTTCTACTCATGGTTTTTAATATCTATAACATAGACATACATTAACATAAAAAAAAGTCTAGTATAGAAGAATCTTCCGTGTCAAGTAAACACATTTTTCTCTAAAATGATTTTTTTTTATTCAAAATTATTTTCCTTGAATGGACTAATTCTTCTATCGGTTTATGTAATACGTAAGTAAATAAGCACAAATAATATATTCGCGTAAAACCTTACTTTTTTCGTCATTTCTATTAAATTTTTTTTCCCATCGTCACACGCTTTTACGCATTCATTTATGCATTGTCAATTTACACGAAGTATACGCATATGTATATACACTTACGTGTATCGTTTTCGCATATATATATATATATATATATATATATGCATACACATACAAAAGAGTGACAAAATATTGAAAAAAATAGGTATGCGCGCACACGTACATTTACATTCGGCATACGAGATGGAAAAAAAATGAAACAAAAAAAAAAAAAAAAAAATGCTAAAAGAAGCGAGAGAAAGTGCACGCTCGCGCGCGCGCGCGTGTGTGTGTGTGCATGTGTGTAAAAGTGCAATTGAAATAGGGAACTCTATCGAGGTTTATTATTCGTCGGTGCATCCGGTATACATACACATGTGTATATGCACGACAGCGGCGACGGTTTGACTCGTGTGTGTTGATTAAATACGATTCAACGTTCGAGCCGTGGAGTTTACATTTATATGTGCCGATACATGGTTAAAATCTCGGATGTACACGAAGATTATTCGGGTGCGGTTAAAAATACCTTTCCTTCTTTTTTATTTTTATGTAATTTTTTTATTTAAACGTCCTTCCTTTTTTCCTACTTCCATTTTTTTTTTTTTTTGTTCTCTCGATATTAGATATAGGGAAAAATTACATCATTGGTATATAGTTTATTATTTTTACCAAGTACTTTTTCATACCGAAAATTACAATTTTTCGTTTTTATATTTTAAATCAAATTTCATCTTGTTTGGTCTGTTTATTGAAAAATAATTTACATTTATTTAAAACTTTTTATGCAAATATTACAATAAAGAAATAGAAAATAATGAGATTAAAACAATCATTAACAGTATAATTATAATAATCAACTAGGGTGAAAATGAAAGACTATAAATTTAATATTACCAACGTGTGCATATAAAAACCTCAATAAAAGCCAAAAATTATACGCGTGAAAATACAGGAAAGTAAAGATTGCCGGGCGATTAGTCGAAGCGTTCGATCGTAAAATGTTCGGAGAGTACTGCGAAACTTTTGGACCAAAAATTTCAGGAAGAGCAAAGAGCATCTCGTTTTATATATATATTCAGATATGGGGGGAAACAAAAAGAGAGAGAAAGAGAGAGAGGGTAACGTTGTTTTCGAGTTCGATCGCATTCAAATGTACGGGAGGGAGAGAGAAAGAAAGAAAGAAAGAGAGAGAGAGTCAGAGAAAGAATCAGAGTAACAGAAAGAGAAAGAGAGAGACAGAGAAAGACAGAGAGAGAGAGAGTGAGAGAGAGTCAGAGGGAAAGAGAGAAACAGAGGAAGGCGTTTTGCATTAATTCACGTTGGCCGCTGGGAGATTAGTCGGAAATGTTTATGTTCAGCGCGCGCGCGACTCCGAGCATTTGTCTCTTCCGAATGAATCGGCTGGACAAATATAAAGCAACAACAAACTCGTGCATATACGTATGTGTGTGCGCCAAAGCAAAACATACGGAAAATACTCGGAATTTTACGTTTACGTTTCGACTTTTGCATCTTTTATTTATTTTATTATTTTTATTTGTTTTTTTTTTTCACTTTTCAACTGTAAAAAAAAAATCGGTGGAAAAAATACAATGGAGATTTTTTTCTAATCTTTCTTTAGAATAAAATGTGTTAGAGAGTTGCCGTTGGAATTTTTTATAACGATTAGTTTGCTTTGTTAAGTAATTCATAAATTACTTTATTGCATAATATTTTTGTTAACTAATTAACTGGTAGCACATTAATGTACTCAACACAATTAAGATTAAATAGAAATCAATTTATTATCTTATTGAATTTAAAAAATTATTTAAAAAATGTGTTACTATTATAATGTAATCATATAACATCTACCGACTCTTAAAAAAGATACAAAATTTGTTTTGAAAAAATGTCAATTTTGAAATTTAGTTTAATTGTAAAGAATTTAAAAGAAAATTCAACATTTAAAAATTAAAATTCAACGCTTAAGGAGATGCGTCCTAATTTGTAACACAAATGCTCGCTACAAAACTATTTAATAAACGTAAATGTTTACTTTCTAATAAAGATTAAATGCACAAACGAAATTTATTAATTGAATCAAATATTGTTAATATATAGAGGATGGACCCATAAATAACTTTCTAAAAATTAATTAAAGTATTACATATAAATTTTGTCGCAAGTAGTTTAATACTTTTGATAATAAAAAGAAAGAAAAAAAAAAAAAAAAAAAAAATCACACCTAAAATTAAAATAAGAGCACCGAAAAATTCTCCTTATCAACGCGACTCCTTTTTCTGTCACTTCGCTATCATCGAAATTTCATCAATTTCAACGCTAAAAAAAAAAAATTATTTCATCGACACATATATATGCATATATCACAGCTTAAAATCGCACTCCAATCCATCAAAACCGTCGAGCAAGTCATCGATACGAAAATTCCGCGTACATTCGAGAGAGAGAGAGAAAAAGAGAGAGACAAAGCGCGTACAAGGACTTATCTACGGTGTATAACCACAACCGAAGCGCAGGTACCAAAAACCCGATGCCGATGACCAGTGTAATCGGATCAGTTCAAATATTATTGAAATCAAACCAACATGATAAAGGTCACATGTAAGCTTGACCACGTCCGTATAAAAAAAAAGCGCGAGTGTAGCGTGAGGATTTTAAATCCCAAAAACAATCGCTGTATATGCGTATGAATTTGACGATTTACCCAACGAAATACCTTTTTTTTACACGGATATATGAAGATCTGTACAATCATATGTGTGAATGTTAAACGTTATTATTTCAAAATACTTTTTAGTCAAGTTTCTATTTATGAAAAAAAGATTTTACGGTTTTCATTCTGAAATCTATCCTTCTATCTACTTATTTTAATCGATTTAGTTCTAAATTTGTATTATGGAAGTTTTCGTCCTTTGTGAAAGTGCATATACTGTCTGATAGTGTTATGAAATATGTCTTTAAAAATTTATTTAATCATTAAGTAGAAATATTGGAAAACGACAAACTGTAAACTCTTTTTACATTTCTTGCGATTACTCTCTATTTCTATTTTTTCTTTCATTCTTATATCATTAAAAATTAAACATTATTAATAGATCAACATGAAAAAATTTATTATTTTAGAATTTAAAAAAATTCATTTAATAACATCTACAGTACATTCATATAATAACCAACAAAATTCAATTTAAACAATTGTAGAAAATTACTCGTTCGTATTGATAATTATTTGAACGAAGTTTAAATATACGAAAAAAAAAGATTACATTCCACGCATACTTTCTAATACATTCCTCTCTCTCTCTCTCACTTTCTCTTTCCACCTTTCCTTACTAATCTAAATTAAGCGAGACGATACTAATGATCCGTTAGTCTCGGCAAAGGTCGGAAAGCATTTTTCCTGTACTCAACCTCATACTTTAACCCTTTTCCTTACGCACTTTTACCGCTACTTGCAAAGCAATTTTTTCTCTCTCTTTCTCTCTCTCTCTCACTCCTCTCTTACCCCGTATTAATCGCGTTTGCCGTCAAGCTTAACGCGAAAAATAAAAGCAAAAAAAAAAAGAAGAAAAAAGAAAAAAAAAGCTTTTCCTTCGTCTCTTTAACCATGAAAAAAATAAAATCACGTTACAGGCGAGGAGTCCAAATTCCATTTAGGCTTTAAAAAAGTTACGCGGCGCTAAGTTTTCTGATAAGGAAATTAAGATAGGGTTAGGTGACGAAGGGCGAGGGTAAAACGAATTGATGGGACGTATTGTTCAGCGGAGATAAACGGGAAATAAGTTGATTTTTTTTTAAGTAGTAAGTTTACGAATTGCTTTGAATGATTCGATTAAGATGAAAATGTTTTAGTTAAATTAACTGGTTTTCAAACATAAATTACCTGTATTAAAATACTATTGATTAAATGCTTTCATTAATAATTTTAATTTTCAACGGTTTATATATGACGCATCAAAATCTATTTAATCTCATTTTTATACTATTCATAGTTAACTTTTGTGTCCCTCTAGATTCCGAGTTACAAAACGACCTACACAGCTTCTAGAAACGAAATCTGAATCAACGCAGAGCAAAGGTGATTTCGTTTACTAAATAAATTTTCATCGTATAAATGTTATCTTTATGTGAAATAAAAATTCGAACTGAAAATCTTTCAATTCACAATGCATCATCATGTTTATCAGAATTATCCTACATTATATCACAATCATCGATAAATAAAAATAATTTAAATCAACCGAAAAAAATAATGTTTAAATTAATCATGCAAATAAAAGTTTAAAACTATCGAGTCATCCAACTTGTTTTTTTTTTACACAAGAATGAACTTGTAGAAAATTATATGAAAAAACATAATTCTTATATAGCTAATCGATAAATTTCTTGAAAATTATAATAAAAGCAAATTTCATATCGAGTGGCATTAAGTGAAAATTGTTTCACTTAAATACACAGATTGATGTGTAGAAGAAAATCGAAAAGGAGAAAAAAAGACCAGCATTTAATTTCGCAAGAAAGAGAGCTAGAGAAATAGAGTGAAAAAGTTAGCAAGCAAATCTTCGACAATGTACATAAGGACCATCAATAAAAAAATTTTCAAACATAAGTTTAAAAAATGTTCTATAGGGAAATATTTATAAAAATATATAGAATATTTAAAAATAATTTAATTGAACAATTTTCGAACTTGTTAAACAATTTTAAAAACCTACAGTTATAATGGTGAAAGAAAAACTTATAAAAGTAAATCCAACCGATAAAAAATATTTAAAATGGAAGGTCAAATCTTATAGTATAATTCAGAATTTGAATACATGTTCGAATTGAAAGTCATTCTAGCAAATGAATAAATTTCGTAATCTAAATTATTCTCAATAATCTTAAAAAAAATTAATATTAATTTTTTTTACTTAAGGAACATTTATAATCGTAACAATAGTTTTAACGTTGTTAATAATATTTCATATTATGGGGACCTACTTAGTCTTATGAAAAATGTATTAATCATAACATTATGTACTAAAGTAGTATATTTTATTAGAATATAGCGAATTAAATATACGTTGTTAATTTAAAGCTAGAAAAATGCATATAAATTTTCAACATATAAATTGAATTAATCGACAAATATAATTAATTTTCGAAATTTTAAAATGTTGCGCCTACCTTGAACGAACGATAGAAATCTTGGATAAAGCAGCTGCTCCTGATTCAGCTCCGTAGACAGCATCATCCGCTCCTTCTCCTCACACATTTTGGTCACTATTTCACCAACGTCATTTGTAAAACACCACTAAGTCTTTTAAAATTTTCACTCGCGATTGACAATTGTGATATGAGTTTAAAGATGGAATCATTTTAATTAAATTAAAAGATGAAATTACCGTTAATTTCCAAAGAAAAATTAATAATTCAAATAAATTTATTATTATAAATAAAAATTGTTTTGAATGTTTAATAAATATAGTTGAAAATGAGTAGTTATGTTTTTGCATTGCAAACTCCAAATTCATACACGTTGTTGTCAAGGAACACGTAAATTTGCCCAACACGGTCACGAAACTGAGACCCAAAAGCTTTACAAAACGATAATATAATCGCCCATCGCGCGATAAACTTGAGAACATGTAACCCCCAAACAAAGCTCTTTAATAGAAATGAAATTACGAAGACGAAATAAATTTTAAATTTCGAAAAATCGAACTTTTTTTTTTTTCACACCACATCACTATTTTACTATTTATTATCCTTTTAAAACACTAAAAATAAATAAATAAATAAATAAATAAATAAATAACACTAAATTAGATGTTCTTGATTTATTGCACTCGCGATATCGCATGAAATTAAAATTTTGCATCGTTAAAAATTAATGAAAAAGAAAATTTTTTTTGTCAAAAATCAAAAAAATCAAAAATTTAATAGTATAATTAATAATGTAAGTCAAAATATTAATTATAAAATATTAATTTTTTTATTTAAATAAAAATTTTGAAAATTAAATTTTTTTAATTAATAAAAATAAATATATTCTTCAGTTTTAAATAACAAACATTAAAATTCAAAAAAAAAGATGAAAATTTTTAATTCACACCGCCGGTACGATAACGATGCCACACCGGACGTCCGCGTTTGATTAAAGCGGTCACGCAACTAAGGCCCGAAAAGCTTTGTGGCGAGCCGGTGCCTTCCCCCCACCACGCGTGAAATTTTCAGCGCCACGGTCATGTGACCGCTCGAAGCGCTTAAATTCAACTAACTTACAATAAAGAAACTTGCGACGCGTGCCCGAATATTTTCCCCACTCTACGGGTTTCTTTGTTTATCTGTGTAATATGACCGCATATCTATTTCTATTTCTTATGAATTAGTTTAAAATTTTTATTCTGTAAAATTTACAAAGGATACAGTTATTTTAAAAATTTAATAATTTAATAAAAATTATATAGATAAAATAACTTATTTGATAAATAATCTTTTCTTGAATTGTTGTATAATAATAATTTACAGATAATGAAAAAAATGTAAAGAAAATGCGAAAAAAATAAATACTTTTTTTTTTGTGATAAAGATATAATAGCATTTATAATTCTAGAAAAGAATGAACAAAGAAAATTTTTCATTCTACTATTTTCAAATAAAGTTTTACTCTATTTTCTTTATTTCAATTAAAATAAAACTTACGTATTTTTAAATATTAATCTGATTGTTTAATTAATTTCTTGTCAAAATTAAAGACTAGTATTTTAAAACACCAGGAACGATAATGTGTTGGAAAACAAAAGATGCATCGCAAAATACAACAAGCATAAAAAATCTTCAAAAAAATTAAATATAATATATTTTTTCCACTTATCAATTATAAAATTTACAGCGTTAATTCATTTCTTTATACAATTTAATTTTAAATAATTAAATCCAGTCCGATGAGAAAAGCTCAGTTTTATTAAATTAATAATTTTTCTTGTGCATAAAAATATATAAAATATTTGTCAAAAAAAAAAAAAAAAAAAAAAAAAAAAAATTGGATTTATTGTGAATCAAGCAGTAGGCATTTTAAAAATATATCTTGGCAAAATTATTTGAGAATTAATATCAATGGATGTTAAAGGGAATTAAATGACTATCGGTTTGTTTACATTTTGAAATTTTAAAGGCCGCAATTCTAAGAAGTCAGGAGGTCGACGAGAAGTCGAAAGCGACGAGAAAATGTAAACAAACGCGTTTTAAAAGGCCTTTAAAGTCATTCATCAAAAATTAAATGTTATATAATTTTCATTATTTTAAATTAATGACTGTGAATCGAATTTTTTTTTTTTTTTTTTTTTTTGCATAAAATCGTACAATCAAACGAATAAAATTTTGAATTTTGAGAAAAAAAAAATATTTTATTAAAATACCTTATCCTATTCGTTACCGACAATTATAATACGCAATGACATTTCTTTCAATAAGTGCAAATAATTAACGATTCCACGAATCTTAATCCCTTCAACATCGTTTCAATAAAGTCGCGCAGGAAACGTGAAATCTCGCGCGAACCGTTACCCCTAGACCCCCCGCCCCCACGCATACACACACACACACACACACACACACACTCTGTATCCAGTATCCGAAATTCATAAGGTTTAATACGTGCCGCGTAAGGGAAAGGTTTGTTTGTTCGCGGGACGCGCGATTGATATAGTTCGTGAAGCAGCGTTAGCACGCCCGCGTATCACGTTCGCCCCGTTATCATATCGCGGCATTTTGTAGGCGAAAATTTCACGTAACTCGCGACTCGCCGGAGAGTTTATTCGATGATGACGATGTAAATTACCATCGCGATATTATTATTATTATTATATTGGGTTAGATTTTATGTATATGAGTATGTATATTGTACGCGTATTGGCGAGTTTTGGAAAAAAGCATCGAGAATTCCGTGGTTTAAATAAGATACAATTACGTAAGATTATGATTATAAGTAAAATTATTATCTTTTCTTGACTCTCGGTATGGTAATGTATTGTACCATAAATTCCGTGAAAATTTAGTTCAATATTATAATAGTTGATATTTAATACACATTCATATGTAATTATTGTATCGTTTGATTATATTTTTGTAAATTTTATGACGTAAAACACATACAAAATTAAAATTAACTTATAAAAGTTGCTATTAAAATTTGTCAAATTTGTGGTATTTTAATCGTCGCGAGAGAAAAACAAGACATTTGTATGATATAAAAAAACAAGTTCATCAAATCAAACTCGCAAACCTTCGACCACAATATCATCGTCAAGATCGCAATCTCAGCTCGCGCACAAATTTCCCAAGGTTATTGAGAAAAAAAAAAAAAATCTCTCGTCCCAATCCGTCTATCTTATACGATATATATTCCCCCGAGGCGTCAATTTTAATTGTGATCGTCGTGAAAATGAACGAATACCGGTATCGGCTAGAACAGCATTCGACGTATGCAAATGCAATTTAATGACATTGATATCGGATGCACACACGTTGTCAACTTCCCTCGTGTGTCCTTCTTCGCCAAAGGCGAGATCCAACGCGCAATGCGAATGGAAAAATACGAGGGATTGTGAAAAAAATCACGCATGCGTGTGTTTTTCGTGCGTATGAAGAGAGGATGATCGGATAGAAACTATGCTGTGCGGTTTATTTGTTCGATATAAGTTTTTTTTTTCGTAGCGAGAAAAAAAGGTGATGGGAATAAGTGACAAAAATTTTATGATGTATATGAACGTATAGACAGAGCGATACTTTTCATTTGAACGATTAAAATTATTTTTCGGTAATGTAAGTCAACTTTTCTTTTGCGTTAATATCTGTTGTTATTAAACAATTAATCTAACGTCCTTTTAATCAATAAGAGCAATAAAAAAAATTTCAATATTTCAAGGATCATACAGTAAATACACAAGATACGAATAAATCTTAACACAAATCTAAACAAATCTCCGATTCGACGCATCTCGCGTAATACACACAAAATACTTGAATTATCCAAAGTGTTTGAGAGCGCTGACTCAAAACTAACGCGTCGTATATAGATATACTGGTTTGCGTTCCCGTAACAAATGTCCGCGTCCACCTTATATCCGCGCCCGTCTGTCTTTCTCATTCTCCTAATTATCCCTTATCTATATCTCGGTCCATTTGGCTGGCAATGACGTTATCTCGAAAGAGGGTATAAGGAACACGTTGCTCTGTACGGGTGGCTCTGCTATCTTATTACTCAAAGTGTCGGGTGTACGTCTCTCTTTCTCTGTTCTAAAAGAGATGTATTGAATCGGTATCTTTCGTTCGTTCTCTTTTCTATACATGCTTCGCTTGTATACGCGGCGAGCTTTGTTTTCTTTGTTGTCGCTCTTTCGCTTTGATGCTTTTTTTTTCTCACCCTTCATTACAATTCGTATAGCTGTAGTTACTTAATTTTTTGTTTTATTAGTACGTATGTTTCTCGAGTTGTTATTGTCAAAATTTAATTATTTATGCACCTTTTCCCTTTTTTTTTTTTTTTTTTTTTTACTGATTTGAATATTATTAGTATTATAAACACAACTAACGATTAAAATAATTTTAATTACATTTATATGATCCGATTTCGATATCTAAAAGTCGTAATGTTCGTTTATTTACATCCAGTAAAATACAGATAACATTTTCTTTTTTTAAACATTCAGCAAAATTACACGATTATTTTCTTATCGTTGTTAAAAGATATCACACGTATTTGACGAACATCTGTTACTCGAAGCTTTGTTTCTTTATTTAATGCACTTCACACCCTAAGAGATACTTTTAACATTTTCTACCAGTTTTTGCAGTTCTTTTGTAAGTTAACTCGATACTTCTATAGCTTTTGCAATATAATAAAGTAACTGTAGCTGCACTTCACGCAACTAACACACGCGTACATAACATACTAACATATAATTTACTTCCTTTACAACTTCTCGCATTTTTCCATTCGTCTCATTTCCACCCAACGATCCTCGAGAGTTTTCCCGTGTATACTCGCAGGTAGGTAGTACATAGCTCGACGTTGAGGAATTAAGCCATTGGCAATCCGACTCTAATTACGAGTAACTGATTGGTGCGCACGGGAGAAACGAGGAAACTTTACCCGTGCGCTCCCGGAGAGCCGAGGAATTATGTACGACGTGAATGTGATGCCCGAGACTTGCGCCGTTAATGCTTTAAAAAAAGAAAAGCTCGCGCACGTGAAATTGTTGTTATTGCATTATATACGCTAATCGGAGAATTTGTAAACCCGCTACGGTTGTTAATTTATCCATTCATACACGCTTGTTGCGCACACAAGTACGCAAGATCGAGCAGGAGGTTGGAATGTTGCGAAAGCTTATTACGGACCGATAAATAACGGGTCGGTCGGGTGGGAAACGTTTGCTACTGGATTTTGAGGTGGATAAGGGTACTGTAAACTTGGGAGGAGGGGGAATAAATTTGAGAATTTGCTGGATATGTTTGTGAATTCTTGTCGTTCTTAAGATTCTACGGGTGGGAAAAATTGGGAAATTAAATTTAATATCATGCTAAATGATATCAAATATTGTAGCTAGTTAATAAACATTAAGCGCGTTTACATCCTGATTACTCGTATTTGATTTATCACGAACGCGATTGTATGGCTCAAATTTTAATACGCATCTGACACTTTCACTGTCAATCGGTAAATTATACGAATAGCACTTAAGCTTATTAAAACGTTTGAAAATCGTTTGAAAATTTTTAAAAAGCGTTTAGAAATATTTAAAAATCGTTTAAAAATTATTAACATATGTTTTAACCTTTAACTAACAAAGTGGACTCAGACAAAATCCCAATATGGGCGCAAGAAAAAATTTAATATTAAAAAATAGTGAAAAATTAACATTTTTAAAGTTTCTATTTAAGAGATTTTATTATCTTACATTTTTAAATATTAAATAAACAAACTAATATTTACAATAAAAAATATTTGAAAATTATAATTTGTTCTTTTTTACCTCGTAAGTTCAAGATAAAAATAGTTCAAAGGATGATGTAAAAAAAAAAAAAAAAAGAAAATATAAAGCATTAAATTAAAAACTATAGCATCGCAAAACGCAACAAAGATCAAAAAGCTTCAAAAAGTAATAAATTAAATTTATTTTGTCAATTCAAATTAAATTCCTTTTTTAATACGATTAATTTTAAACGATTAAATCCAATCCAATCACTAAATGTGAACCATTCAAAGTAAAGGATTCCTCGCAATAAACCAAGCTATGAAAAGATCACTTCTTCGTTCAAATCCATTTCGGTTAACGGCCCAAGTCCTTCTCTCTCTCTCTCTCTCTCTCTCTCTCTCTCTCTCTCTCTCTCTCTCTCTCTCTCTCTCTCTCTCTTTCTCCCTTTTTCCAATTTACACACATTTCGTAAGCGTACGCTCACAATTCGACGATTTTTTTTCCCTACCTCGGAGCTGAAAAGAAAGAAACGACTGCGCATATTTTCATTTCATGTCTACACATACGTTGCTAACGCATTTTTGGCTAATGAGTCGTAAAGAAAACTGTTTGTACGATTGTATCGGATGTTTTGATTCGACTACGTCGTGCTTTTTTTTTTTTTTTTTTTTTTTTTCTTACCTCTGTTAGAAAAAGCTCGCTTTGTATTATTGTATTCATTATTAACTTTATAATCTTTATTTTGCAATAGGATATAATAAAATTAACGTTATTATAACATAAATTTCTATTATAGTAATATTATAATTTAAATAAACTATTTACCAAATGAATAAGAAATTTGAATCGTCACGAATAAAATGTGTTTTACAAATATGAAGATCTAATTATTTGAGAAATATTATCAATGAATATTAAAGGGAGTTAAGTGTCTATCGGTTTGTTTACATTTTGAAATTTTGAAGGCCGCAATTCTAGGAAATCAGGACACCGACGAGAAGTCGAAAGCGACGAGAAAATGTAAACAAACGAGTTTTAAAAGGCCTTTAAAGTCATTCATCAAAAATTAAATATAATATAATCTTTCAAAATTTATAAATTAATTAATATTGTACAATTAATATTCTATTGAAATTTTATTTGTGTTCAAATCAAATGTTTAAATTTAAATAACGAATCTTGGACAAAATTTCGCTCGACTATATATAGAGAAAATTTATCAATGAGTTAATCGAATAAAACATTCTCAATTATATATCAACCTCGTTCGAGATTCATCTACATATTCAAATGTATATAAAAATAAAAATAACATTTTATTTTTTTTTAAAGCAAAATTTTGTTATAGAAAGCTTATATATTTTATAAAATAGTACACAGTCGGTTTTACAAAATTAAAATTTTTATACCAGTAAGAAAAATAATATTAAAAATTTTATATAATAAAAAAAAAAAGACAAAATGTTAATAAAGGTTTTTTAGTTTTTTTTTTAAATTTATATAGTCAATAAGTTGATTTTCCTATTTCATTTATATTTAAAAAGTATGATCCTTTTGATTCAATTAGAGGTTTATTCTTTTAAACGAAGAAATGCTGAGAGAAAATGATTTTTTTTAACTTTTAGTTCATCTCTATATTCTATATTAAAATCTGCATCGACTTATTGTCTTTTCGAAAACTATTTTTATTTTTAAATTAAATTTACTTTCTTATTAATACTAAAATATCATATTTAATAAAATACGAATCTTTAAATTAATTTATTTGTAATACGTCATTGAATTTCTTAAATAATATAAAAATAAAATTTACGTTCACACGATAAACTTTAACTTTGGCATTCAAACATATCGTCAATATCACAATACGTACCCATTTAAGCGATGGATATTGATTTCATCCAAGAATAATAACAACGATACGTTGCATAATTTGATCTACGGTTATTTTTAACAACTTCCCCTCTTTCGAAAAGTGCATACGCTCGCAACTCGCTTATACGAAGACGTACGCGGGCGCGGTAAAACTACAGCGTTCATTTATACATGTGCGCCGCCGTCCTGTCACGAGATATACGCACGTTTACGTATATATGTGTACACAGTCCCCCGCGTCGTAAAAATCATTTCGACCTCCGTCGCGGACATTACTCGCTCGCTCGCGCGCGGAGAAGTAAACTCGTTTCGCTTGATGCATGGCTTAACTTAACGACTTTCAGTAAAAATTCTCTTGAATTCGTATTCTCTTTCCCCTTTCCTCCCTCCCTCCCTCCCTCCCTCCCTCCCTCTCTCTCTCTCTCTCTCTCTCTCTCTCTTTCTCTCTCTTTCTCTCTCTTTCCTACTTTTTCGTGCACACTTTGCCTTTCGCAAAAGCTGCCTCTGCTCAAAACAATGTCCGCCTCGAAACTGTCGAAGGTTTATAACGTCTTTTACTGCTATCGTCGGAGCTGGAGGTAGCTTAGGTTTATGCGTACACGCGCGATTTTATTCGTCGTTTATGTATCGACGTATGCGAATATATATATATATTTTAAGTTAATAATATCTCATAATATATATCTCAAGTTAGCGCAAAAATTCATAATTTCGATATTTAACTATGAATGTTGCAGGGCATTTTGCAAATTATTGTTTGTTATGTGCTGTTTATTAAAATATAATTATGACAATTAAATATGTACATTACTTGAATGAATAATCTCCAGTATGGAATACGCATGTAGATAATAATTACTCACCTGCAACAAAAAATTAAGATAATTCTGATTAAATTATTGATAAAAATTATAATATATTAAATTTAATTGCATATGTTTGAAAATTCTACACCAAATCTCGCGAGAAAAAAAAAAAAAAAAAAAAAAAAATAGTATCGTCTTTGTTACAAAACAAATCAATAATTTGAAATAACTAAATTATTGCATGAAAATAATCTCGAGTTCAATAAACATCGTTCGCTTTTAATTCGATATACATCAATTACGCGATGCTTGATACATATTAAAAAGGGCTATTATCTTTTCATAAAAAGTATCCACTCGACAACAATCCATACATCTCGGGGTTAAGGTAGAAGGGAAAGGGAATGCGCTCTTTCCCCCTCGACTAAAAAAAGTCGGTGGAAGGGGGGGGGGGGAGGAGAAAAAAAATCGAAGAGCGCACCGAGAGGTTCATTAAATTACCGCGAGATGAGAGAAAGGAAAATCCTCATAATCCAATATCCCTACCTTCGTTCTCGTTTTTCTTTTCTTTTTTTTTTTTTTTGTTCTTTTTCACTTTACTCGACGTAGAAAAAATAAGAGAAAGGGTTTTTTCTACGGTTATACCGTAACTCGAGGATGGTTACGAACCGATCCAGTTTTCTTTCTTTTTTTTTTTTTTTTTTTTATAGAAACGAACTACTCCGAGTGTTTAGAACGCGTCGGCCTCTCTTGAGCAAAGCATCTCTTCCGGTGCTCTATGTCTTTCTTTCTCTCTCTTTCTCCGAAAACCTCTCCCACAGCTAATATTTACCTTTATTAACTCGCTCGAACCTCGAGTAGCTTGGGTTCCTTCTCTCTCTCTCTCTCTCTCTCTCTCTCTCTCTCTCTCTCTCTATCTCTCGTAAATGAAATTTTCAGATAACTTTTAGGATACACCCCGCGGGAGGATATCTTGTAAGAGGGCGAGTAAGGGAGAGAGAGAGAAAGAGAGAGAGAGAGAGAGAAATACTGTCAAGAGCAGATTTGCGTAAAACGTAAGGCGTACGAGTGGAACTTAGCTCGTATGTATAACATACGTGTTTATGGTAGTGAGGTAAAGGTTAGCCTATAACTTACACGTCGCGAGAAGGTCGATCGATTGGTGAAATATACACACACGTGCATGTTCTCATGTACGTATGCCAATATGAATATTATTTTAAAAAAGAATATGAGGAAGAGAGAGAGAGAGACTTTGATCTCGGTTGCTTTATCCGTTATCTTCGGAAAACTCAAAGAGTGGATGAGATGCATGCGACGTGTATTAGAAATATCTGAAAAGGCAATATACAATTTCTTTTGTACGCGTATTTGTATGATTTCAGCGAGATTGACGCTTTTGTATGAAGATTTGGATAAAAAATAAAATTTTTACTCAATTGATTTTATTTGTTGATTCAAATGCTTTATTTTAAAGTTTTGTCGTTAAATAATGGAATAGAATTTCAAATTAAATTCCCGTTCAGCACAACGTAAGAAATTTAATGTTAAACTTTAAACGAATAATTCCAAGTAAATTTATCAATTGTAAACAGTTGCGAAAAAAAAAACTCGCAACATTCTTTCAATTTATTTGCGTACAACAAAATTACACTTTGACCCTCGTACAAAATTACTTAAGAACAAACTCAACATCGCCACAGAAACGTAGCAGCGTTCAATGTTAATTTAACCTTTACGCGTCTTCCTTTCGCTGCACCAAAATAAATAGGAAAAAAAGAAAGCTCGCGCGTAAACGAACTTACGACTCTCTTTTTTCCCTCCTTTAACTCGGCAATTATTTGGCGATTGAATCTACTCGTGCGTGATCGTACTATTTCGACCGACTGAATTTTCCATTTTTTCTACGCGTTGCGTCGCAAAGAGCGCGTCGCCATTATTATTAATGCAATAGGGAACGAAACTTGGATGAAAGAGGCTCGCGTTGATGAAGGAAAAAATGTTAAATGGAATCTCGATTTTTTTAGCTACGAGTATTTGTAGGAAACAAATATAACGAAATTTTACTTTGGTAATTTATTTATTTAAGCTAAATTGATCTCGTAAATGAATATGTTTTTAACTAATTTTAGAGTGCTGTTTTTATTGCTGTATTACACCGAAATACTTTTAAAATGTTCGTTACTAAAAAACGGTCTAACTTGTCGTTGACAAAAAAGTATATTTGAAAAATTATACACGACAAAAATTAACGACTTTTTTATAAAGATAAAATAAATTTCTTTCCTTCTTTATCTTTTTAAAAAGTAATATATTTTGATAGAATGTGAAATTTTTGTTGCCAAAGTAACTTTTTGTTTCTTATGATGAGTCTCAAAGTTTCGGTCGTAGTAAAACTAATCTTATCATACATTTTTTGGTAACTTCATCTTTTTTTTTAAATAACGTAAAAACTTTCTTCCTTTTTATTAAATAGAAATTTTAGCTTTAAATTTAAAGATAAAAAAGAAAATCTTCATTTATTTATTTATTTATTTTTTCTTACATATTCAAATGTTATTTAGTAGTCGCATCAAAGAGTATACTTTATAAAAGTAAAATATCAAAGCTTTCTGGAATTAATAAAATTTATTTGCGTAAACGTTACATCAAAGCTGTCCACTTATTCGTATTCCGGTTATATTACCCTGTTTTCATTAAAAACGCAAGTTGGTCTAAACTGTTTCACATGCTGAAGCACTGTATGATATTAATGGCGCATGTCGTATATGACGAGTCTTAACATACGGTGTCATTCCCGGAGTAATAATTTACGAGATCTTATATGTTGATTAAATTCTAATTAAAAATTTTTCAATGATTTCTTCAATAGATAAGTCAATAACAATGATGAATAATTTGTTTTCTTGCAGTAAATAACTATAAAAATAAATAGATAATGATTAAAAAATTAAGGTATATTACAGCGAAAACTTTTATGCAAAAATATGGAACATGAGTAAAGAAAACTACCATAGCGCAAAACGCATATACACGAGCGAATCGAGTCTTTATTTTTGCCTAAAGGCAAGAACAAGGAAGAAACAAAATAATATATACCAATGTACGAGTATATAGCGATAGTCATTAGGAAGCCACGTTTTAACTATGCGTTGCTACACCCTGAGGATAAAGTCCAGAGCAAATATAAATGAGCTTGTACGAATCGGTGCATTGCCAGTTGGGTAAGCACATCGGTACACTTAAGCATGCAGACGCAATTGCGAAGAAATTGTATTGTTCTAATCTTTCATATTTCTACGTTTGCCGATACTCGCGAAATGCGATGTTGCGTAACCTTTAGGTAATAAGAGCTCACGTTTGAAAGCTGAGAAAATGATCATTTATTTGCATTATTTTATTGGTTATTTAACCCTATGCTAAACAAACATTTATATATTGGCAGCCATTGTTTTATCATTACTTTGTCACGTAAGTAAATCATTAAAATAAACGATCAGTGCTAATTATATAGATAATAAGTCTCCGGAAACTCTTTGGCATCGCATCAATCACACACAACTTGCTTAATTGGCATAAGCTTCGCAAAGAGAAAGGATCAATGCACTCGCGAAATTATTGAAAGCAAAAGAAAAGAGAGAGAAAGAGAGAGGGAGAGTAGTGAACGAGTAATACCACGGATGCCTTGTAATGGTTTATTCGCGATATAATTATTCTTAGTACACTGTGCTTAGGCGAAAGTTAAAACGCGATGAGAAAAGTTTGGTCCTTCCTTTATCTCTCTTTCGTTACGCTTTACGTGAGACACGAGACGTTGCCGAGGCAGGAGTTCCGAGCTGAAACCAATTAGTTTCAGCTTTAACGGTATTAATTTCTTTTTCCTCTTTTTTTTTTTTTTTTCTTCTTTTTTATCTATTTTATATTCTCACGCTCGCGACAAAGAGAAAATTCGTCGTTGCTCGAGAGATGTGGGTATAATTTTGTACGCGCGTATATATACGTATTCATCGATATTAGCAAAGTCCTGGAATAGGAATTAGCCCCATTATCAAGTTTCGCGGTGTAGGTAGAAGAGATTAACCCAAAATGTGTAAGTGAATTTTAACTCGGTACGAGAGTTTTCGTTGTAAAACAGATTTTCGACGACTTCATACGATGCGTAACATTTTGAAATTTTTGATAAAGTGGTATTTAATTACTTTTAAATAGAATTTTTAAAAATTATACATTTTTTAACTATATGTACATGGATTTTGTAAAGTTTATATTTCGATACAAAATTTTATTACTCTACAAAAAGGATATTTGAAATCTCTTTTAATATTAAATAAATAGTATTAATAGTAACAATTAATAATAACAATAAAGCTCTGCAACGTGTAGAACAATACAAATATCTGGGAGTAATATTCGACTTTAACATGAAGTGGGAAATGCATGTACAATATATAATAAATAAAACTAGATATCTTGTTTATGTTTTTTATAAATTAGCTATAACTATGACAACAGAGACTTTACTTCTTATATATTATGCTTTTTTTAACAGTATTGCAACTTATGGGATAATAGCTTGGGGTGGGGCATACAACAACAATTTAAATAGGCTACAATCACTTCAAAATAGAATTTTAAAAATAATATCCAAAAATACTTTTTTAAATAACAAAAAACCATTGAATCTATCTACTAAATTCTACTTAGACTCTCTCTCTTATCACTTTCCAGTTCTGCAAAATAAATATATATCTTCTAATAGCAAAACAAGAAACAAATCAATACCTTTACCTAAAATCAAAAAAACTATTGGATTCAAAAATAGCTATATCAGAGCAGTAAAATTATTCAATCTACTTCCTTCGGAATTGAAAATCTTAAAAGTATCTAAATTGACATTAAGGAAAAAATTGAAAATTTGGTTTATTGAAAACAGCAACATAATTTAAATTCCATAACAAGACAATCTGCATCTATTTATTTTTGATATTAACATCTATATAAAAACCATCACAATATAAACAAGTCAGAAAAAAGTAAAAGCTAACTTGAGAAATAGAATAAACTAAACTAGTCAAGTAATTATATTTTTATAATCCTACCAGTTCCTTGTACAGGAAACACTTTCCCTCTAAGGAGTTATATGTAAATACATGTAAGCTTATTTAACTGGTAAATAAATAAATAAATAAATAAATAGTAAATTAAAAAGTCTCCATGAATTTATAATTACATTTTTTTTTACTTTATATTCATACACGAACCGTAAACTTATTAGCTTTTGCCGATAGCTCTTATTTTATCTACAATATAAATAAATCATGCTTGTAATATTTGTTCATTTTAATGTGACAAAAAAGGGATGTTATTTTTATCACCGTTAATCGAGGGTAAAGATTGTAGTATTTTTAATTTTATTAAAATTAAGTTTGACATGATATTTGCATTTTTATCTGACGAAACAAAGTAAAACCTAATTTACTGTCCGCAACAAATTCAAATAGATAATAAAAAACGCCAAACTAATAAATAGAAAATAAGAATAGTGTAGAAATACGAAAAAAATTTGAAAAATCGCGTTGCGTGTATGTATCGTTTTATAAATAGCTTCTTCATGAAACGCAGTTTCTTCCCTTTTCCCCTTCCAATAAAAAGAAAGCACTCGGTCCATTGCGTAATTCCGTTTTCTTCCCCTTCTCTTCCTCCTCCTTCAACTTCAAATAACTTAAAATAAAACACACAGAGCAAACGAAAGAGAACATAACTTTGCCGAGCAAACTGAATGGAATTATAGCGGCGGTTATCCGTCGCTCTCGCATTTTCACGATCATCTCGTATTACAGCAAAATCGTGGAGAATCTCTTTTTCTCTCTCTTTCTCTCTTTATTTTTCGCTCACCCTTTTTGTGTTGCGTAAGAAAGATTTTGTAATGATTGCGTAACGGCGGACGCGTTCAACGTATCCGGTTTCGCTAGCACGACGTTGGACTTCAACTGATGGAGAAAGGGAGTTGGATGAAAAACTTGATTACTTTGGGAATCGGATCTATATTATTATAAATAAAATTCTCGTTTGTTAGTATGTTGTGTTTTTAATCGTGTGATTTTAAATCTTTCGATTTGTATAAAAGTTGAGTATTTTTAATTTTTTATGTAATGATTATTGATAAGAAAAATATGTATTTTATTGTTGTATTATGTAATATATAGTGTGTTATGTTACATCATTATTTTTACTTAAGTTAAAATTGGATGCGCAGAAAAACATAATAATGTATTACTATTATGCACACAAAAAATACCGTCAATACCCTTTCATGTTAATAAATTTGTCGGGTTTAAATAAATAGAAAATTTGTCTTTGCACGAATTGTTAAACAATAACAACTGCTTTATAAAAATAAAATCATTTTTATTCCCTTAGTTTTCACATTAATTATTTATCATGAAATTATATATATGTCTATTTTCATTGCACTGGCATCACAGGTTATCTTTCACGAATTTGAAGAAAAAGAAAAACAACATCAGTAGCCTAATTAAAAATTCACCACAACATATATTCATGTATAGACTAACGCCGTGTTTATCTCAGAATTTCGTTATATTGTCTCACATCGCTTTTCTTTCCCCCCCCCTCTCTCTCTCTCTCTCTCTCTCTCTCTCTCTCTTTTCCTTTTCCTTTTCGCAATTATTAACGCTGTTTATCCTGCCTTCTTTTTATCTCTTTATTCATCTTTATCATTCGTTATCTCAAGGTACGGATGTTCTTTGCGAGAACGAAAATGAAGGAGCAACTCTCTGTGTACGATAATATTATCACTGTAGCGTCGAAAATCAATCTTTCGATTGATCACGCCTATTCAGTTTTTCTTCTTCTTTATTGTGGTTAAAAGGATTGAAGGAACGGATGATTTCTTCTGGTGTTGAAATAAAACTGCTTAATTGAGCCATATAAAATGATGATATTTATTGGCTCCTGAGGGTAAAATAGCCTTACGGCATAAAAAAACCCCGAAAAATATAAAACGAAATACAATACTTGTGTGATTGTGTTATGTGTGTGCTTGTGTTAACACGTGTACGGTCATGTTTGAATTAATCATGATTTTGCATGTGAATCGAAGTGCACTTCTAATATAATGGATTGTTGCGTGGCTACGCCTTGACGCTCACCAACGATCGTACCGGTGTACGTCTGTATAAAATGCACGGAGCTCCGCGTGTGTTTGAGTGTATACGTATGTATGTGTTATTGAATTCGATAGAAAACTGTGAGAGAGCGATTAATTGCTTTCGCGTCGGTAACCGGGAGCGAACTGAACAAATTTGCGCGCTTACGAAATCTCGTGATCCCCACTTCTCAAGACGATCTCTCCCTGCGCGTCCCACCCATGCCTAACGTCTAGCATGATCACGCTTAATGACAAATCATCGGACGCGGAAGACTACCGAAACGCGCCGGATAGGCTCTCCTTCCTTCCCCTTACCTCATCTCGCGGATCTTTCGCGATGCGACGGCGGACAAAAGAACGTCGCGATTTTCGGCGTACCGAACAATCACTACGAGAAGAGAAAAGGAAAATTATCTCTCTCTCTTTTATTCTTAAACTCCACCTCGAAAATTCTCATATTTCGAATGTAGTCCAAACTAAATCTGCTGAGTATTCTTGAAATGCAGAATAGATGAAACATTAAGAGGTTTTTCTTGCGCTATATTATAATAATGCTTTGGAACGTACATTGAAAATTATAATCTTTAAAGTGGAAATTCATTAATTTCGAGAAAAAAAATCTCTTGGATAGTATATACATTATGCTATTGTTTTAATTGGCACAAGAAATCAAAATAAAAATAAACGACAAGATTGCTCTTAAAATTACATTATTTTAAGTAGTATTTTTTATTAACAAATACTCTACAATTGATCATTCAACAGCTCTATAGATAAAAATAATGTAAGAAAAGATAAGAAAAGAACATGCGTGTGCGTAAATTTGCACTAAAAGTGATCACTTACATACCGTCGCACACACGTAAAAGAACGACGGAGAAAGATACAGAGGGAGGAAGAGGGATACCGTCGAACATACCAATAGAGTGTTAAAGGTGAGCTATTTTGAGAGACGATACAGCCCCATAGGTCACCCCCTGGTATCTAGAGAAAGAGAGTGAGAGAGAGAGATACGAGCAACTACGCGAGAGAGGAACGTCTAATCGATAAATAATTACGAGGTCAGTGATGCTTGGAAAAACCAATGCGGTTACGGTGTAAAGTTTTTGATTTTCACATAATTATCTTACAAGAATGGTTTAGTAACAATAATTCGTTGTTCTTGCATTTTCGAATTGATAAAGTTAATTGCATTATATTTATGTTAGTGAATAATTTGTACTTATACAGTTTCGTCTGACATTGATGAGCATTGATATTACGAGTACATCTCATTGGACAAAGATGATACAAAATTACAAAAAAATACAAAAAATTTTTTCAACACTTTGATAGATTTAAAACTTTCGCTGCAATGTAGTAATCATTAATTCATTGTTTATCTTTGATTATAAATTTAATATTGTATACTTACGAATTATTATTGGCAAAATTATAAATATAATGTAACAAATTTTTCATGCCACGTTTTAAGCTATTTGTAAATGAATCACATTTTCAGATAATTTTATTCAAAATAACACAATACAATACAATATGAAATATTAAATAATGATTGAATTCTTATCTTCTAAATATATTTAAAAAAATTTTTTCCAAACAAAATTGAATATAACATTGTATGATTGCGACATAATTCTATTATAGAAGAAGGCATAAAAAAACAATGCGAAAAATTAAATTCAAATTTTTTGAAAAAAAATGTAGGACAACCTTTATTACGCACGTTTATTTTCTCCATGAAGAAAATAAATAAAATAAAAAAAAAAAAAAAGGAACAATTGCTCGCGTGAAACTCCAAATAAAAATGGCTCTCAAGCGAAAAGTACGAGGAATCTTCTGAGTAAGAAACTCGTCGTAGATGTGTGTGTGGGGTGTGCGTGCCTACATGCGTGTGCGTGTAGGTGTGCGAATACTTTGGGAAAACTACACGTGAGAGATGAGAGAAGTTTAGGACCGTTGAAGAGGTATATCCTTACGCGCGTTGTATCAAATGTCACCTTGAGAATTGCCCCGCGAAAGAATGCTATGATAAACTCATGCCGTTTTAAAAATTTTCGCTACGCCGACATTACTCTAACGTGTAACGAAAAATAATATTCGAAATTTCAAATAAATTTTTTATTTTTTTTATTTTTATACCTTGAATCGATTGTTAACTGCATCGTTTTTTAAACGCGTCAGCAAAAAATATTCATATTTTTTATTTGTTCGATGTGTGATGAATCAATTAGTAATCGCTACACGTTCGAGCGGAGAAAAAATTTATATTTTTACGGTTTTCCGAAATAGATTTAAACGCCTTTTACCGCCTTTCAATACATCCACGGATATCTCGATGAATATTCAATAGGCGTTATGTTGTTTTATCTCGAATCGATGCGTATGAACTATTTTATTTTTTTTTTTTTATGACACCTCTCGATATCGACGACACGTGTCAGATGGTAAATCAATAAATTAAATATTATATATCATACTGTAAAATTTTTGTATTAATAAAATCATTATATATATATATATATATATATATATATATATATATATATAT
This sequence comes from Chalcis sispes, assembly GCA_949987625.1. Lineage (NCBI taxonomy): Eukaryota > Metazoa > Arthropoda > Insecta > Hymenoptera > Chalcididae > Chalcis > Chalcis sispes. The sequence continues at coordinate 63,175,577 of OX465096.1, read as the reverse complement.
TACATAATGTTTTTCTTCTTGTACATTCTTTTTTTTCATTTCAAGCTTCCGAACAAACTTTTGTAATATTTTAAATATCAATAGTCAAATAAATTGTTTTATAGTTTATTTATTGTAGCTCCAATGATCATCCATTTTATCAAGCAATTAATTAAACTATCGCGTTCAACAGGTAAAATTTATTCAACTAGTCTTGTAGAGAATAAGACCAAAGATAAATTTTTTCAAAAGTTTGTTCATATTTTGGCTGTTAGCTTGATCTTATAATACACATTATTTCGTTTACACTATTTGCGTAAATAAAAAAATATTTTCAAAATAATATTTTACATGCCGTCTACAAATTAGAAGAACGATAAAGCCAACGCGCTTTCTTGTTTAACATAAATAACGATTAAAAAAAATAAAAAAAACCGTCAGCTAAATAAGGAAAATTCCTAACCGAGACAAATTAATTAAACACGAAAAATATCGACGTAAAAAAGCCGAAACATAAAAAAAAAAAAAAAAAAAAGAAAAAAAAGAAAGAAAAAAAAAAGAAAAAATTAGGCCGTATTGTCCACGTGCTACCGGCTAAATAAAGGCGTTAGCATGTAAATTTCCATTTCAGCCGCTGGCGGTTTGGGCGATTATATTTTCCCGGTTCCACTCTTGCCCTAGCCTTTTTTTTTCATATATATACACATGTATAAGCGTACAAAGTGAGGGGACAAATTTTGCAAGCGAATGTTTCATTAAGAGAGATTGTTATCCACAATATATGCAACGGATAAAATGTGATTATATAAATATATGTATATGTATATACATATATATATATATATATATATATGTGTGTGTGCATGGACGACGATTAATTTAATTAATTATCAAGGTATTACGAAAGATACTATTTGGATAAACGTTGTATTATTTTAAAGATAAAACTTACTAGTATTAGCGGTATGTTACTAATTAATTTCGGATGAATTTATTATACAATATAATCTATGTATTCTTTTGTTGTTTCTTCTCAAAACGTTTCGCATTAAAAAAAAAAAATGTAAATTAATAACAATTTCGTTAACAAGTATCGTATTAAAAGAAAATATCACGAAAAGAATTTAATGCAAATGGAAATAATTTTACCGAGAAGCAGAAAATATTTTTCTCATTCACTTGCATAACTACTGTCTTTTTTTTAAATATAAATTAAAAAGCTTTAAATTTCTTTAAAAATGTAAGCTTTGAAATTTCTTACTAAAAATAAAATATGATTTACATAGAACATTTTAAAATTTCAAAAATTTTCATTCATTTTAATAATATAATCGCTTCTTTATCAACGATTAAACGATAAAATTTTATTATTTAAAAATTTGTTCAATCTAATCTAAAATTTTAAACAAAAATAATACAACAGCAAAACGATCGACACAATCGAAGAAAAAGCATCGATCGACAGCGCGACAAAACTCATCGTCGATCCCAAAACGCTGAAGCAGACGCGCACACACATACATACACATCCTATCGATTCAGGGAAGGGGTTGAGAAACTAGAAGCGTTATACGGTAGTCGTGGTGGGTAAGGCCGACTCTTACGCAAGCGAGAGACGCGATCGATAATCGCGAGAGAGAGAGAGAGAGAGAGAGAAAGAGAGAGAGAGAGCGAGATAGCCGCGCGCGATATCGCAAACGTGCAACAAGCGGGCCGCGCAAGATTTAATTGGGTTTGCGAGAGAGAGAGAGAGAGAGAGAGAGTGCGCTTACTCTATGCGCTTTGCGAGGGTTTCTCTCGCTCTTTCTCTCTACGAGACGACGTCGTGGTCGTTGGTTGGAAATTTGATGCAGAAAAAGGAAGCGACTTTTTAACGAGAGGATTATTTTTATTATTCTTTTTTTTCGGTTTGTTTCTTCGTTGAAGATAAGCAATGAAAGTATGATTGTTGAAGAGATGGTAAACGTTGGGTTGATTTAAACGTAGTTTGTTTGAGTTTTGTAAACAGTTATGATTGCGTTGTTTTAGTTTGTTAATGCGATACTTGTTACTTATATTAATAAATTTATTATATTAAAAATGTATTTGATAATTTACGCTTTGAATTTTAATTTTTCAAACAACGATATATTTTTATCCGTTCAAAATGTGTAAAAAATAAAAAAAATAAAAAAAATAAAAATTTTTAATTTTTACGGCCGTAAAATAGAAAAAAAAACAACAACACGAAAGAAAAAAATAAAAAGATCAACTTTACATCTCTCTCGCGATATTTCCGAGAAACGAGTAAAGGTTCAAAAGGATTTTCCAGGCTTTTGCAATATTCATTAAGTTTCCGTTGGTAAATATCAAAATATCCGCACAGCAAAATCCTTTTTGATTTTTCATGCGTAGTTCTCATCAAATGCTCGGAAAAAGGAGGCGAAAACGACACCCAGACGGAAAAAGGTGATAAAGCGACGACTTTTTTACGACCCCTTTTTCCTCTCTCTATTCCCTTGAGAACTTTAATAAGAACTTCATCACGGCTACGTTTGTCGTTTCCAGCTTCAATTTCTTTCTCGACGAATTTTTTTTTCTTTTTTTTTTTGCCTTTTTCTTACAATTTTTCTTTTTTTTTTTTATTTTTTTTTCTTCTTTTTACATCATTAACCGGTAAAGTGCCGACGACAACTTTCTTTGATTTTAAATAATCCAAATTACGTATTCATTGCAAAATATAGCGCTTTCTTTTGCTCTATTTCTCTTTACTTTTGTCGCCGGCGAGAATCGACGAGTTTTACTTCGGCACGTGAATGCATTATTATTTATCATAATATAAAGTTTTAGATAAAAATGAAAGTAAATGATTAACCATCCCAAAAATTTTAAATACGCTTTTAATAAATTTTTATGATTTTTAATAAAATTTTTTAAAAAATTCACGATACAAGATTTTGATGAAATTGCTCTTATTCCTTAATTGCGCTTTGCGCCCTTTACAGCGAGAAAATGAAGTTTTCCGTTGACCCACTTGAATATACTTTGAAAACTTAATTTGCGAACTACATTAACAAATATAAAAAATAATTTAAAAAAATGTACGTTTCTACTCGATACTTATTTATTAAAAAATAAGCAAAAAAAAAAAAACGCAAAAAAAAAAAATAAAAAAACGCGAAAAAGAAAGAAGGAGAAAATTCATGGGTAACGAAAGTATGGAGCGCAGCGCTCGCTTTTAATTGCATTTTATTATAATTATCAGAATGGACGCGTTTGCCCTTCGCATCGGAGAAAGAGGCCATCAATAACATCGTCCTTTAACTCCCCTTATAAAGCCGATCGCTTTGCCGTTCGCAGCGCGTCGATTCGTCGAAAGCGCCGTCGAGCGATATACAGCTTGAATAAAAGATGCAATGCTCAGAAGAGGAAATTTCCGGAATATTATGTCGTCGATATGATACGATGAATAAAATATTAATTAATTTCTATATGCGAATAACTTTTGATAATTTGTTTTTTGTTAATCGAACGTTGACGAGTCATTTTTATTTTCAAAGCAATGTATTCATTGTACTAGTTGCAATCCATGCGTTGAATAATTAATATAGAATAATGCGATGTTTTATAACAAAACTTGCTATTTACACGAGACCAATTACAAAATTATAGCTCTGAAAGGATGCGCATTTGTGATTGCGCTGATTTTTTATTTCCCTCGAACGGCACAATTAATATCAAACTTTGAAATCACGTTGTACGTTCGGCTGTTTGTGGGAGAATCGCCCTTTTTTTTTTTTTTTTTTTTCTTTTTTAATTTGAAACTCAATTTGTATGATCAATCCTCATTACTTTGTTAAAGCATCCGGATTCAATTATTTGCTAATGCAATGAATGTCGATTATACGCTTGTAATCCTTTTAAAGGGAGAGAAAGAGAAAGAGAGGATTTTTCCTCTTATTAATGCTTGAAAAAAGAAACAGCTTATCCTATTTAATTTTTGATACTTGCAATGCTTTACAACGAGATTATAAAGAATTACATTATTAAAAAAACGCATATGTAGAATGCCTTTGGTGATTTAAATTATTATTTTACTTTTCAAATATTTTACGCTTGATATTATATTTCGTGTTAATTATTTTTTTTTTTTTTTTTTTTTTTATTAAAAATTGATCGAATAAAATAAAATAAATTTCCATGAATAAAATTCACCTTTTTTTCATAATGCCTCAAAAAAACAAACGAAACGAAATAATTTCGCAATGAATTTTAATTATTTTATAGTTTATTTAAATGTAATCATGAAAATAAAATTTTCATTCAACTAAAAATTCATCTTTTTATCGTCATCGCAATTTGATGATTATTGTTGTAATAAAAAAAATCAATATTTAAGCAGATTAATAATAATAACCGACATTATACAAAATGTCTTTCTAACATCAATCTCTCGGATAATATTGTTATTAAATTAAAAAGCTGCTTTTAAATAGTCCCATCAAAAAAAAAAAAAAGGGAAGGAACAAAGAAAGAAAGGAAAAAAAGAAACTTAATTGAAAAACAAACATCCCAATAAACCAAACGTCCCGATAGACCATCGGAATCCACGAACAATCGACGTTAAAAAAAGCAAGCGTATCCATACCATACAAAATATATATATACACATATACACAACACACAAGAGGAGAGTAAAGTACGAAGCAAACGCATCGGCATTTTCGCCAATTTAGCGTTATTACCACCGGCGCACACTCGACTTTTACACAAACGCCACGTGTGTGCCTGTACATTCGCGTTTCTCTCTCTCCCTCTCTCTCTCTCTTCGATTTGCTCGTGCGACGCGTACACGCTCGAGCGTTGAAATTTACTGGCTTTACAGATGACAGCCATATCGGTTGATCGTTTATCCACGCATACCATTGAAAGAGAGAAAGAAAGAGAGAAAAGAGGTTCCAGCTGTCACGCACGCGGCTTGCGCGTATCGTTTTCTCTCCTGCGAATATTGCGCGAGTTTATCGCCGATGTAACTGTCTATAACGTATAAACGCAAAACACTTATGTGCGCACGCGTACACACGTTATGGTGACTGCGCGACTGAGTTACAAGATAGACGATCTCACTTTTTTTGAACGGTCGCTCGATGGTTAATTATCGTTGCAAGTTTGGCTCTGGATGTAAAAAGTTTTTCGAAAGCTGTGTAGATTATGTAGAGTGGAAAATTATGCGGTAGATAAGTTTAATAGATACAAATATTGAAAAAAAATTAATGAAATATTCTTATGACTTTATTGAAATCGAGTTGTTCTCATGTTATGATAAAAAAAGAAAAAAAAATAAATAAAAAATACTTCAAATATATTATTTTAATTAAAAATTGTGCAACTCTCGCGACGAGTGGTATAGAACTTTTAATGATTGAATGTTAATTAAAGCTTTGTTCGCTAAAAATCTTTCGCGATGAATTTACAAATCGATATTGTCCATACAACGAAATACATTAATTTAAACTTTTGAAAAAAGGAAAACCATACAGTTTGTTTAAGCAATCTCTTATTATTAAAATTAAATAATAAGTAAAATTATTCAAAGAATGTTTTTTTAATTTAACTAATCAAAGTGTCTGTATATAAGTTTTGTTTTTGAAAAGATTAAGTTTTACATTAAAACTCTGAAGTTAACGAATGAATAGGTTTCGAATAATAAAATTTAAATGTAAATGTCATAGACATTGAAAAAAAAATCTATGAATCGTCAAATTTCATCTTCAATTTCGGAGCGAAAATTTTGTTTCGCGGAAAAAGTAATTATCTTTTGAATACAAAATTTTTATCAAATCTACTCGTACGCGCATACACCATTAAAATATATCATACAATTCACAAGTAATATGTATCACCCTCGAAAATTTGCATAAAACTACGGCAAAAGCTAGCTCAAAGATATTTCCAAAAGCGCATCTTTTCATCGAAACTCAATATTATCCAAATAAAAACAAAAAAAAAAAAAAAAAAAAAAAAAAGGAAAATAAAAAAAAAATAAATAAATAAATGAAAAAATAAAAAAACACGCTCGCGAGAATCAAAAGCATCATTTCTCATCAAACATCCGTAAAAATAATAACGTCGAAAAAAATCAAATATCCCGCGCTCGATCGACGACGAAAAAAAATCTCTCGTCGCGAGAGCGCAAGCAACCGATCACAAACCATAACATACACATACACATACCGGCTTTGGATTCATATTTCAATCGGACTCTCTCTCGTGCTCGTACGATGATCAAAGGAAGTCCGACGCCAGGGGGAGAGAGAGAATTCGGACGCGTTTTCCGGCGGTATTTTCGTATATATATATATATATATATATATACTATATATACGCGCGAATACACGCATACACGCGAAATTGAACGAGGAGGTTATATAAAAGGCAGCTGCGCCCGTGTTACCTATACAACCATCCGTGTATTACCCGAACTCGAAATAGGTGTAATGGAACCTCGGCTCTTGTTCTCTCTCTCTCTTTCTCTTTTTTTTCTCTCTTTCTCTCTCTCTCTCTCTCTCTCTCTCTCCATCTCTCTGCGTACCTACGCGTAAACGAGGAGCCGATGATTTTACGGTGAAAATTTCACGGTGTCGTCTCTCTTCATCTGTCGATTATGCATATATGACGCGTAGCTGTTCGAGTACTGCTTTTAATTGTGCATCGCGAGCGCGCATCGGACGATTTTCGAATAACGAATTCATACTAGATTTGTGTTTGGTAATATTGAAGTTTGTAATCGGATATATATTATTATTTTTTTTTTTTTTTTTTACTTTTTTTTCTTTTACAAAAGTTGTTTGATTTCGAATTTTAATGTAAATGTTTAAAAATATATATATATTTTTTTTAAACTTTTAAAAGAAAAAACTTTTCGATGAAAAAAAAGCTTTTGCGGTCATGAAGAGTTTTATAATGAAACCTCACGAAAATTAATAAAGATGAAAGAACTTTTATCGAATCAAAGTTATGTAAAGTCTTGTAACACAAATATAGATTTACTCTTTGTTACATACAGTAAATTTAAGATTTGTCATTTGTTAATTATTTCGTTAACTCAGAACGAATATTGAATCTTTTGCTGTAACTTTATAATAAAAAATTTTTAATTCACACTGTTATAATTATTTAACATGATGATTATTTTAGATATCAATTTAAGGAAAAAGAAGAAAAAAACAGGTAGAACACATTTCAAACCGTACGTTTTGTTTCATTTCGAAAAAAATAAAAATTTTGTGACGCATAAAATTTTCATCCCAAAATTTCTGTCGGGCTTTTATGAAAACTGCGTAATGTGATATTAAATTTTAAAATACAAAACTCAGAACATTATATCATGAAATTCGTATTACGTTTTATTTCGAATAAAATATTTTATAATATAATATCAACGGAAATAAAGCGTCCATCGTAAATTAATGAAAATTCCAAAAAAATAATTTTATTACAGCAAATTTGAGCAGAAATAAAAATAGTAATAAAAATAGTGCGAGAAATGAAAGTTTCAAAAAAATTAATCATAACAATGTCGCAGTAATAGTCTAAAGAATTTATTATCAAAAACAAAATTATGAAAAAATTAATTATCAATGATTAAAATATTTCAATAATCTTTCCATTATATATAGTAATTATCATTTACTTTTTTTTGAAATCTATAATTTAATTATTCCTTAGCTGATGTAAAAGTAAATCAGATGAGAAATTGACTAAAAAAAAAAAAACAAAAAAAAAATTACAATAATCGATCTAATTTATCCCTTAACTATTCGGTTCACCGGTGAATTTCCAGGGAAGGGGGCCGATAAAGCAGCAACCAGCACCGGAGTAAAAACCTGTATGCATCGCGAGAGCTTTCCGCTTCCTCGACGAGGCGTCGCCACAGTAAGCGTCACCTCCTTCCACCTCCTCAGACGAGAATCATCGCGGGCGTGGAGGCAACTGTTGAACCCGCGATTCTCTCTCTCTCTCTCTCTCTCTCTCCTCTCTACTTCGCTCCGCTTTCGGCGACGACGCGGCACCGTGCCAACGGTCCCTATCTCTCTCTCTCTCTCTCTCTCTCTCTCTCTCTCTCTCTCTCTCTCTCTCTCTCTCTCTCTCTCCGCGCTGCGTGGATACAGGTGCTCTTTTATACACGTGTATTTATACATACCGGATGGGCCTTCGCGAAAGAAAGAGAGAGAGAGAGAAAGAGAGAGAGAGAGAGAGAGTAGTGGTAGTAGGCCGGGCCGGTTGTTAAAGCTAGGCCGACTGCTTTCTCGCGTTCGCCCAATCGAGGGCAAGCACGGGGGCGGGGCGAAAGATTCGCTCTCGCGAGCGCGATACCGCCGACGCTTGCCGTTGATCCTCTACGGTGCGCCGATTTTGACGTTGCTTTTCGTTTATGTATAAATGTTTGTATGTGTGCATGTGCGTGTGTGTGTGTGTTTACAGCAGGTGAGCAGATACGCTTTTGTTTGTTTATTTCTTTCTTCATTTTATTTATTTTTGATACTATCGAGGTTAAGCGATGAATTTTTTTTTTTTCAAGTTTGCGGAGGGATATTGATAACGACGAAAGGGATTTTCAAGGTTGTCGATTATCAAAGCTTTACGATTAATTTCGATTTTCTCGTAATAGAAAACAAACGTAAAACTGGAAAATGATTATTCGTGAATAATGAAACGTTACGTGAATGTAGTTTGCGTATGGTTTAATACTTCATGGTATTGAATAATACTGTGATTACGTATAAAGACATTAAGAAAATAATAAATAATAAATCTAACGCGAGTTTTGTAACTATTTTAATGTGTCATTATATTGAAAACAGTCATAAATTTAAATTAACAATATTCATATAAGTGTTTTAAAGTATTTTACTGTTCGCGATATGCAGATTTATTAATTGAAAATACAATAGACACAGAGCATCACACGGATTCTCCAACAATTTTCCGAAAGCCACGTGATTCGTTGAAACAACAAGTACCTGCTTTCGAATCATACGTTCAAGCAAAATCAAAACTCATCGGTGTTCCTACAGTATCGTTTCCTTCTCACTTTCGCACTTCCAATTGACCCATAAATTCACTTCCTCGCTACCTGGAAGCTTTAACGATACGACCGCACATGTACGGCATAAGCAACGGAGTCGCGGGAACATGACCCAGTTGCAGCTGACCTGCAGACGTCGTCCTTATTCTTGATAGAAAATTTAGCCGAGAGAGGAGAGTGTTAAAAAAGAGGGAGAAAAAGTTGTTACGCGGCGTTGCAGAATCCTTGTCGTTTGAAATAAGTGAAAAGTGGACATTTGTTGGAAATAATTTTATTTGTCGCGTTGTACGTGTTTGTTTTTTCTCACCGTTATCGTTTTTCATTATTCGTGTTACTCGATATAAAATCTGCGATTGATTTTAAATTAATAATTGTTTGAAGAAGAGAAAAATCGAATAAAATTACAATGAAGTAGAGAAAAATAATAAAAAAGGATGTAAAAATACAGATATTAATGTGAATATTCAATAAAAAAACGAAAAACTTGTTTAGTAATGGTAAAAAATAAAAATGTTTACAACTCAACGCCTACAGTAACTCGATAACGTGTACCTTAAATAAATGAAAATTAATCACCGGTAAGATAAATGTACAGCGTTCTGTCACGCATAATCAAGAATAAAGAATTTCACTTTTTTCAATTCAAAAGCTACTTAGCCACGTGCGTGACAGCTCGCTAAGGTAAAGAAGAAAAAAACAGCGAACCTTAAAAAAAATGAAAAAAAGAGAATTAAAAGAAAGAACAGAAGTGAATAAAAAGAAGAAAAAAATAGCAGTCAAATAAAAATACAAGAAAAGGGATAGTAAAACGGATGAATAATAGAGAAGAAAAGTAGTAAGAGTGAGAGAGAGAGAGAGAGAGAGAGAGAGAGAGCGAGAGAAGGAAGAAAAATATCCTTCGGTGTAAATACCCGCTCGCGAGTTGCATTTGACGCATCGCGATGACATGCTGAGAGTACGACGACGAGCTGAGAAAAATGAGAGTAGAAAGAAAGAACGAGGAATGTTGAAAGAGCGAGTATAAAAGTAGAGAGGACACGTAGACATTTTTCTTTCTAATTTTGTCACGTTTTGTTCTGCACGCGTTAGGCATGTATTGTCGACGAATGCGATTGTTTCTTATCTACTTGATTATTTATTTTTATATGAATATATTAATGAACAAATTGCTTTGTTTTTTTTGTTTTTTTTTTGTTTTTTTTTTTATACTAATAAACTGTTTAATATGAAATAAATTTATTGCACTTCAATCACAATCTACACAAACGATAATGTTAATATAGTAAATACATTGTTGATACCATACATTTCTTTTACCTTTAAATGAAACTTTGACCATCATAATCTATAAAATACGGAAGATGAAACCGAAAAACGCGCCTCTCTCTCTCCCTCTCTCTCTCTCTCTCCATCCTTCTTCTTTTTCAACATAACTCAG
>OX465096.1:63102593-63162593 GCA_949987625.1 Chalcis sispes | reverse complement strand
CTGTACGATGGAATTAGAAAGTGGAATTATCATTAAAAATTAAAAATAAAATTCGAAGAGAAAATGTATAAAATTAATATAAAAATAATTAAAGATAAAATAAGACATTTTAATGAGTATTTATACATATCGACATATTCACGCGACACATTGATACACGCGAAGAAAACTTACGTATGCACATGAAAAATAAACTTATTAACATTTGTTATGGGGATTTGTCTAGCCAACCTAAGCGAAGCATTTAAAAGTGCCGGGAGATCTTTCGGGAGACCTTTATAAACAAAATAATGTAAATTCGAAATTATTGAACATTATAATATATTGCAAAGTAATCTTTGTACTTGACACATTGTTAAACGGAACGCTTGTGCCGTCTGACAAAACTCGGTTTATTCTACTTATTTCTAATCATTAGATCTTCAATTTGAATTTGGATATGAAGAACCGCAGTACCGATTGTTATTATATTTTATTATCTTTATCATTAATGTTATTAAGCTTTCTAACCAAAAATACTAATTTAATTAGAAGTATAAACTCTATTTTAGGTATCCGTTCGATGATGCATTAATATATTTTTAATAATTGCGAGTTTCATAGTTTCTTCATTTTTTCAAGATTTTTAAAAAAAAAATAATGTTTTTTACAAGATATACTACAAGATATAGTACATTAGATTTTTCTAGAAAAATTACAGCTTTTAAAATAAACATAATTTTGCCGAACAATTGACTTCATTCCTTTGAAAGAGCAAGATGTAAATATTAATGACCGGAAGTTTCAGGAAAAGCTTAATCTATTATATAATAGTCATAGTCTATTCACACCATAATAAAAATTATTTTATTTTCGTTTACTTTATGCAAAAAAAGAGAACAATAAAATAGCTGTTGTAATTACGGTAAAAAAAAACATTTTAATAAATACTTAAAAGTGATTTGTAAAATATAAAAAATTATTTCTATCACTCATTTTAAATTTAACAGATTATAATTTCATAAATTTTTCATTCGCTTGCAAACTTTTGATATTTACGGAATCGCTTTTACGTCAACATCGATGAAAGAATTTTTTAATATCGTATTCGAAAAATATTCGCATTACGCCATTGACAATTTTTTTCCTGTTATTTTATAATAAAATGCGATGTTAAATTCCAATCTTATGAAACCGTACTTAAATTTTCCGAAAAAGCCCTGTGTTTTTAAAAATTCATCCGTAAATAGAAGAAAAAAAAATACGTATACCCGAGTGCGAACAAAAACATACCGAATGTACGGTTAAATCGTTGAAATTATAAGTTCCATATACGTATATAATCGAGTAGAAAGGACGAGAAAAAGATAGAGAGGGAGAACAGGATGAAAATAGGATTGAAACGAAACAACGACACGTACGTTTAACCTCGAGACCGCGAGCAGACGCGTTAAAGGTCCAAAATTTCGCTCGGTAACTTTTCGTCACGGGGAAAGGTGCGGGGAGTATGGTTGGAGACTTAATTATAATTTCGAAACCGAACTCCTTCCTTCTCCCGTCTCGCCCCCCTCTCGACCTTTAAAGCATCGTCGATGCAAGCGGCTTTCACCTTACGGCATCGCTTTAGCTCAACTCGCGTCCTTCGCAATATTCGTCAGATTTGTGTCCTCTATATGCAACCTACGCACACTCACGTGTAGCGTGTGTATACGTTCACGCGCGTGTACGTATGGGTAAAGCGCAGAGTGCTAGCGAGGAAGTTGCTACATTGTTAAGGTAACTTTTGCGAGCGCTAGTTAGTCGCGCGAGCTATCTACCCGTCTCTCTCTCTCTTTCTCTCTTTATTTCTCTCTCTCTCTCTCTCTCTCTCTCTCTCTCTCTCTCTCTCTCCCTTCGTACCCTTTTATGCGACATAATTGAGTGTCACCTGGGCATAACAAATGAAGCTCGTCTCTCTCTCTCTCTCTCTTTTCTCTTTCTCTCTCTAACAAGTGAAGGGAGAAGCTGGTCTGGGTCAAGTTACAGTCGTGACGTAAGCGTGATTAATGGTTGGACTTGTTTAACATGCAGCGGAAGGGAGTTAGCTACCTCCTCCTCTCTCCTTCCCCCTCTCCCTTACTCCATCCCTTTTGTGTCCGTTAAATACTTGAAGCTCGTTGATGCACTTGCAAACGAAACGTTGCTCGGCGGGCTTTGTCCGAGACGCTCGATGGAAAGATTAGTTACGGATGCGTTGATGTAAGTTGATTTCCAATTTACGGATTTTACGGCTTTGCTTTTAATTGTTTGATAAAGCAATCCGTGTTCTACATTTGCAGTAAGCGTGTTGCACGAGATGATTATTTTTTTAACGGCTTAATCAAAACTTAAATGAATTTCTCTAAAGATTATTATATTAAATATTCTTTGGAGAATATTACTCGCGGTGATTTTAAGAAATCTGTATCTATATATACATATTTTATTTTATTGTGAATAATTGAATTAGGATAATTCAAATATACAATATTAATAGCAGATTTAAAATAATAAAAATCTTTGTATTTTTAGCAATCGTATATAAAATGAAAAAATAAACGATAATAAGCTTCTTAAGTCAAAGATTTTCAAAACAATGAAAACAATGGAATTTAGAGTTATATCGCAAATGAATTCTCGTTGAACGTCGACAAACAATGAGAAATAAAGACTACTCTAAGAACAAAGGATAAATGCAGTTACATAAGACCTAATGTAAAAGAAGCTTTATACCAACAACAACGAATCATTGAAGGAGAGAAGCCCGCGAATTATTACGTAAATTTCCTTACGCAAAACGCGTTCCACCATTTTCATATCAATAAAAGCTTATAATCAAAAGTAAATCGACTCGCCACGACGAAGAAATACGGAAAATTAACGACGCCAAATTCCAATGCCCATTGGAAAATCGCTCCGCGAGTTACGATCATAACTCGTTTCGATTTTACCAGAATTTTATATACCAACCAGGCACTTTCATAAATACCAATCCCATTGTATATTTCATCTCTCCGTTTTTTTTTTCGCCGCTTGCGCGAGAACTCTCTCTCTCTCTCTCTCCGCGTTTATAACCCTCCGAATAACATCGAGTGTAAGAGGGAACACGTGCGAGCGCAATCTCTCGTGGACGAATGTATATACTCGTATGCAACGCTTATGAAATTCATGCGATAGAGTGTGAGAGAGAGAGAGAGAGAAAGAGCGCGTAAATTCGGTAAGCATTTGCAAGATACGAGTGCTTTGTTGAATAAACAATTGTTAAGTTGTAAAGATCGTCGATAAGCTTCGATTGATTTGAATTTCGCGGAATTATACGATTGTGTAAGCCGTCGTTCTGAGTAATACTACTGTCGAGGATAATCAGTTTGCTATAATTTAATATTATAAGCTTGTTAAAATTTTATTGTATTTTATTTTAATAACTGATTTATAAATATTTTCGATTTAATTATTAATCCTATATTATTAAACATATTTTGAATCATAATATTTATCAATAAAAAAAAAAAAAAAAAAAAAAAATAGCCAATACAAAAGAATATTTATTAAACTAAGTAAAAAATCCACAAATAAATAATTAAAAACATCGTTATATTATCCTCGTATCAAAATCTAATTTCTTCTTAACCTTTCAAAATCGCATTACAGTTATGCTTACAAAAAGATGGTAAAAAATAAGAAAGAAATAAAATATTACGGATGGAAGCGGAAACGGTAACGTACGCACGCGCGCTATATGCCTCCGGACTAACGCGTCGATGATTTAATTACATTCATCCCGTGCACTTATCAACACAAACTCCCTCCGGCCGTGTTGCTCTTCTAAATATATATATATATATATATATATATATATATATATATATATATATATATATATATATATATACACATATACATATATACATATATATCTCTTTATCCCTTTCTCTTTACACATGTTTTCGACAATCTACAACTCGATGATTCATTAGTAAACCATTACATATTTATTAATGAAAGAATCAATACATTTTTATAGTTTATATTTGACTATGGTAACAAAAAAAAAAAAAAAAAAAAAAAAAAAAAAATGTAATCGGATTAAATTAAAAAAACTTTAACGAGTAACAATCAAAACAACACAAGTTTTCTTAGTTACTCTATTTAAAAAAATTACATCCAGTAATTTTTAAAAGCGAAAAACTTACGCGCCATACGAAAATGATATCCCGTAATTTTTTACCCGAATACGCTCTCGCGACTCGCCGTTTACCATACATACATAGACACGCGTAAAAAATACATACGATAAAAAGATACAGCATATGGTACATGGGCACGGAGTATAAACGCGGACAGCGGCGCGCAACCGGTTGCGTTTACAACGCAGAATCCCAGAGACGCGTTTCCATAACGGGGGTGTAGGAGGAGATGCTGGATGTAATCAATATTCATGCGTTTACATGCGCTCGCGCAATCACTCGAAAGCCGCGCGAGCGAGCGAGTAGAAAGGGAAATGTGCTTGCGCCCGGGTGTATATACGGTGTATTACAAAATTGTTGATTACACGCTTCTCGGATGTATGTGTGTATGTATGTGAATCCATTATTTAAAGGTTGTTGGATTGACATCGTACCTTTTCTACGTTTCGTTGAAGTTTCATTCGCGTGATTTTTTTTTTTTTTTTTTTTTTTTTTTGTCTTTTGCGTGTACATACGCAATTAGGTTGGTGTAGGACGGTTGAAATTTTATTACGATTAGACGAGATGTGAATGAAAATCTGCAAGCGTTTAATTTTGATGTATTGTTTTGAAAAAATTGGTGTTACGTTTGATGTTTTTATGAAAAATTTATGAAATACTAACGATAAACTTTCATTTTTAACAAGCGTTAAAAATATTGATTTCAGGTAATTTTACAGATTATAGTAGTAAACAGATACAGATTATAAAGCAGTTAAGATAATTAGTTGAATATTAACTAATTTCAAGTTGCCCAAGTAAAAATTAGTAGTTGCGTTGCTAATCTCGCTAAAGTTTCGCAACGACGAACTGCGCATCAGATCCCATACGAGATCGAGTTACCGTCTCCATAGCAAAGACGTCACCATCATTCAAAAACTAAGTCTTTCCCTCCTTATGTAGCCGGGATTTATCAACGTACTCGCACGCATGGAATAGAGAAGAAAAGAGACAGAGGGAGAAAGAAGACTTAACGAGGGTTTCGTATGTAACACGCTACAATTGATTGAGCTAATCTTCCAAGACTCTCTTGATCGCGAACCGAGTGGGAGAGAATTCGGCTCGTTGTTACACAGCCGAGAACCGATTAATTGCTTAGCGACAACGCGAGAGTAATAAACGAGAAAGGAGAAAAGAGAAACGGGAAAAAGCGTGAAATCGATGAGGATAAGTAGAAGATTAAGATGGTAGACGGCAAAAACTTTTTATTTGGATGTTGGATGTGAGATTATTTTTGAAGAATCGCTGTTTATCTATAATTATTTTCGTTGTGAAATTTGATGTATGAAAAATTTATAAAAGCCACGAAAAAAAAAATTTATATGGAAAAAGTAGAACAATTTCAAAAATTTTTTAAAACCATAATCTTATATTACGCTCACTCGGCAATCTAATATTAGAACAATAATTCTACAACGAATCGTAAAAAATACGCATTATACTAATTTTTTCATAATTAAAATAAAAGGCAAATCCTTAAAGCATAAAACTCATTAACAATCTAAAAGCTCAAAACACTAGACCAATTAACTTTTTGAAAATTCGATTCGCGATAGTAGACGGCGCTTGAAAGCGCAACAAAAACAACAAACAGATTCAGCGCATCCAAACACATCGAAGAAAACTAAGAGGGATATGGGGAAGGGGGGAGGGAGGGTGAACATAACAACAAGAAATCGCGCAACCGCGGGTATCGGATATATTATATGAAACGCGAAGCCTCGCGTACGTGACTCGGTAAGAGAGGAGAGAGAGAGAGAGAGAGAAAGAGAGATAGAGAGAGAGAGAGAGAGAGAGAGAGAAAGATAGAGAAGCGTTAATACTAGCGAACGACGCGCTGAATTTCAAAGAGAAGTCCATCGGTTTGCCCGCCGACGGATCAACTAGCGCACTTGTCGGTATACAAATTGAAGGGCCGGATACAATAAGGGGATTTGCGCTCGAAAACGCGTAAAACTATTGTCTCTGATGACGAAATTTTCAAAATAGACAAATCAATTTTCAAAAAATAATGGCTTGTGGTGAATGAAAAGGAAACATTTTTCTCGAAAAAAGTTTTTTTTTTCGTACGAATGTTTTCTTTCCAAAAAAATTAAAAACCAAAAATTTTTTATCAAAAATTTCATTCGTTTTTAATAATTTTTAAAAACACAAACTGCTGTAACATTGTCAAATATTGTTGTAATTTTTTAAGATAGAGCGATATTAAAAAAGACGCGCACCAGCGGCAACAACAAGAACTGGCGCGGCATGAGTTTAGCATGCATTGTACACGTTTTTCTAAGTTTACTTGACGATTGTATAAGTTGATGAATTATTTTATTTTTCATTGGATGAATATATATATATATATATTTTTTTTGTTGTTGTCAATTATTGAAGTCTCACGTTTTATTTATATCAATTAAGAATAGTGATTTTTTGTTTTAATTATCTTATTCAAGCTAATTGTGTGTATATCTTAAAGTACATTTGTAATGCACACACGTAACGGGATTATATGCTGTATTTTAAATTAAGCAGTGCGGGTTAATAGAATTATTTTTTTCATATTTTTTTTTTTTTTTTTTTCTTCTTAAGTTCGGTTTGCCCTACTTTCTTACAATGTCTTATAATAGAGAACAATGGTAAACGTGACCTGAAAACCACAAATTCTGCAAATCTAGATACAATAAGCAACTTTACCATACGTTCATTCATCTTAATAGCTTTGATATTTATTTCCGGGGTTGATCGAAATTTATTCAACTAAATAATCAAAAAGAGAAATAATCTTGTCTATTTCAATATTATTATTTTTTCAACGTGAACGTATTTGTGAACATATTTGATTAAATCTGATAGATTTCATTATCTGATAGACATTAATCGTTTTATTATAATAGACTCGATCAAAATATGCATAAAAACCATTATGAAGAAAAGATAATTAATTATAAAACACTAGCGCTATTTGCAAAACGCTACGATCATCGCAACTTCATTCGTTTAACATAAATTTCATATTTAAGCGAAGATTAGGGAGAAGACGAGCGAGATATATAGGCGAAGAAATAAGACCGATGCCCAAGACTTCGATAAGGTGTATACTAACTCTCGTGAATAAGGAAGAGGAGAGGGGGAGAAGGTTCGAATCTTAAACGCAAACTTCGTTAATATGCATTGTCGCGTGCGCATGAAAACGTTTACAAGCTACCTTAATTGAAAGTTCGGCACCGGCGCTTTCGAGGTTACTCGAGCTAAATGTGATAAAAAAGGTGCTTTAACGCTCTGGACGAGCTTACGAGATCGAGTGAATTTTTTTATCGGTGTATTGGTTTATCCTTAAACGTTGATATTAATTTTGGCGTTGATTATTTTATATAAAAAAAATGAAGACATCATGGATAAAATTTATTGATTACGTAATAAATTCTTAATATACGAATACACCGATGATAGAAAAAACATCTGTAAAAACTAATAAAGCAAAAGCGAAGAAAACGCGCGGTCTAGAAGTAAGTGGAAGGAGGCCGAAAATTTTCACGGATGCTAATAACAGCTCGGCACCTCATTAACGCTTTGATCAGCGTCGCTGAGTTTCGATGCGGTCGCACTCGTCCTCTCTCTCTCTCTCTCTCTCTCTCTCTTTCATCCGGGTTACACGAAAACGATGAAAGTTGGCGCAAGGATCTTCTTAATAACGGGACGTTCTCGCCTTTAATGAAGTAATTATGCGTCGTGTGTTTTCGACTGGATATAACTCTGGTTATGATGCTGCTATTCGTTGCCCTTGCTGCTCCCCTCTCTTGTTTCTTGTTGCGCGTATAATTCTAATCGAGAAAGGAGCGAGAATAGATTTTTCGATTTTTAAAGTCTTTATAGAAACAAAAACTTTATTTTATACTATTATCAAAAATGTAAAAAAATACAAAATTTTGTTATTAAAAACATTTATTTAGATGCGAAATGTCATTCAACTATTTTCGTAGAAAGCGATGTGTATTTTATAAATAAAAAAAGGTTGAAATTTAACAACATAAGTACCGTATCTATGCTTAAAAAATAATACCGCACCAATTAAATTTAATTTTCACAAATATAACGGAAGCAAGAGAAAACGCAAGAAGAGAATCTACGATTCGTTAAAATCATCGGCTTTTCATTCCGTCATCTAGTTCAATCATCGGAATACGGATGGCGGAAGAGGGGGATGGGGGGGGGAGGGGGGCTAGAAATGCAGGATTCGAGGTTCAGTGCAATTTAGACATCCAATAATGAGAGTAAGCAGCTTACGCAAGTAATATAGGCTTCCGGCTACTCGCTAAGTATAGGTTTTCAAAGGGTTTCAATGCACTTCAAACGTATAAAGTGCAATAACGAAGTAGACCTCTCGCTCTCCTCTAGGCTGGCATTAATTTTGTTGATATTTACTAATGCCATTTAAATGCGACTGCTTGAAAAAGATAAATTCATTCAGATTGAGTAATTTGTTTTTCCAAGATAAAAGTTTTAAAAATAACTTGATCTTTAATACGAGCAACGAAACCTTTTTTATTTATATATTTTATTTATTTTTTCATATTTTATCAGTGATAATTATTTATTCATTTTTTTTATTTTTAAATGTAAATTGCGTTCATTAGAGAGATATTTTTATTTTTAACTATGTTTGAAAAAAATAAATATTTTTATTGATTTTAAAGAATTGATTAACAATAAAAACGTCAGTAGTGAAATGTTTCTTTCGAAAGATCATAAATATGTTTCCTGTTATAAAAAGTTGATTTGACTTTTAAAGTTCTTTCATACAATTAACAGGAAAAATTTTTATAATTTTTATCTTTTGATATTTATATTTATATGCATAAAAAAATTAATTTTTTCAAATTAAAAAAAAAAAAAAAATTAACTGATATTTTTTGAAAGCGTTAAAATTCGCATTATTAAATTCTTAAAATATTATATATATTATTTATTATAAATTTTGTTATTTGCAGCAAAATGGTACACAGTTTATTTAATATATAATAATATTTTTCATTTAACAATTATATTGACCAATAAGATATAACTTAATATTTTATTAATTTTTTAGAATTTACCGTGAAAATTAAAAAATAAATATACTTAATTTACAAATTTAAAAGAATAATGAATTAGATGCAAATGATAATTTATAACAGTGATATATTAATATAGAAAAAAGTTATTGGTTCATTGACACTCATTTTTTTTTATTTTACAAGGATATAGAAACTCAAATTAATTAAAATTGAACAGCCCTTAATTGAAACGTCATTGAAAAAAATAGAATTTTAATTATGTTTGTTCTTTTAAAATTTTACAACTCTTTTGGGATTTTCAAATTACTGAATTTTTAAATTTTACATTGTTAGGAAGCTATAGCTTCAGATGATAAAAACAACTATTCAAACAAGTTTTCTAAGTAAGAAGTATGTAAATAAAATAATTCATTTATTTTTCGTCTCGAAATAGATTCATTCTATCACATCAAATTTAAATTTTAATTAAATTTATGTATCTTGTTCTTTATTATTTTGAAGAAAATATAAAAAATCTATGACACAGATCATATTAATAAATTTTCATTCTATTATAGATCAAATAGAGAATCCAAGCGAAATATTTTTTAAAAGTAAAAATTTATAATTTTTTGCTTCATGAAAATAAATATGGAATAATAAATAAAAATTTAAAATATTACAAAAGTAAGACGCAGAGGTATAATTTAGACAATTAAAAGAATTCGATAATTAAAGATAATTTATTGAATATGATATCTAAAAAAGATAATAGCTCACTTACTTTCCTATATGTTTAACAATACTAATAAAGCAAAGCTTCGACAATTTTCTAACTGTACTTAAATAAATTACTATCATTTCACGAGATACGAATAAAATCCACTCATATTAACAATTGATTTAATATCTTTAAATTATGCAATCATCTAAAGAATGAATCATCTAAGAAGCATTCATTCCCTTTAACGAGCCGTTTTCTCTTCTTTACTTCTCGATCCTCTAAGCTCGCTCGACGACGAGGAGGACGATGACGATACTTGTCACAAAGCGCGCGCTCGCACACGGAGATCTAATCCGGTGTATCGGAAGCTCGTTGTCGGTAACCCCATCGCCATCGTTGAAATCGGCTTAACTCTGCGTTCGACTTATCCTCTCTGGTGGAAAGTCCAAGGTATACATACATATGTATATGTATATATACACCGGCGGCGGTGACGCGTATTCGCGAGGCAGCTAAACTCCTCGCGCGATCGGCTTTTAGCTTCGGCGCTTCACAAAGACTGCGATTCGCGCGCGACATCTGTAATTGACAATTAGCGCCATCACTGGAATGTAATCACATCCCTTTCTCTCTGTCTCTGTCTCTGTCTCTCTCTCTCTCTCTCTCTCTCTCTCTCTCTCTCTCTCTTTCTCTCTTATTCTCGTGAGAAGAATCGACTAATTCGCCGCGTCCAACTTCTAATTGGCTATCTCACCCTTGCATTCCCCTCGGGTCGCGTCTCTCTCTCACTCTCTCTCTCTCTCTCTCTCTCTCTCTCTCTCAACGAAATTGAGTAGCTTTCATCGTTTTAAAGCTGCTGGATACTACATAACGTTATACAAAGAAATTAGAAGATGAAATTTCTTTTCATGTATTTTTAAGGAGCTGTTCTTTTATGGAAATTTTAATTCTTATCATTACTTATCGATGATATAAATTTAAGTGATAAAATGGTCATATCGATAATTGTTTTTTTTTGCAAAGTAAAGTCAATATTGAATTTTATAACCAGAAAGAACAAAAATAAATAGCATAACGTAATCATTAACTCATCAACAAAACGAGTCAATTTAATTACCATTTAGCGAACAAACTAAATCGCAAATAATCCGTTAATTAGATACGTCCGCGTAGACGCGCTTATGTAAAATAAATATACATGCGGAGAGTTACTCACAAACTTAAAGTTTCCGAGACACATTATACATAACTGTATGGTATTCGACACGTTAGACTCAAAGACAAAGAGTTTAGGAGTGAATGATAGTTTCGTCGTTTCGAGTTATGACAATAGCTTGCGTTGGGTAACTTTTGCACCTCGTTGTGAAATGTGTAATGCGTAGTTTAGATGTGTGCGTAGCACAGAGAAAGAGAGAGAGAGAGAGAGAGAGAGAGAGAGAGAAAGAAAGGAAATAAGCAGGATTATGTATAAGTGATGCGTCCGATGCGTGGAACGAGATTAAGCAAGTTGTGGATTCTCGGATGATTGATTTTACCGACAAGCTTTGATTCCTTTGTTCAGTAAATCAAGGTCAATTTTTCGAATAGAATAAGCGTTTTAAATTTAACAAATTGTACTCGCAAGCACGCGTCAATTTGCAACAGTACTAATGAAAATTTTATTTATGACACGGTATGATTTATAAGATTTTCCTCTTATTAATCGCGAATAATTCTTTTAATATACTGTTTTATGTAACGACAACATTTTTTTACGAGTATTATTTTGTAATTATTTTACTTTTTCATTTAATTAAGTGATATTTCTGTACTTATATTTAAAACAAATTTTACAAAATAATTTAATAACCAAGTAAAACGATCCTTAACTGAACAATTTATAATAATAAAATGCAATTACACGACTATTAGTCGCAGAAGACCGAATAAAACAAGTATAACAAGTTTCGTCGCGAACGCGCGATTCGACGAAGTGCAGCAACAAACTCATTAAACAATCGAAACTGGAAAATTTCAAACTTCTCTCAGGCTGAATTCTCAAACAAGTGTGTATACATAGTGTCGTCTTCGTCGCTCTTTGTCGGCTCCTCCGCAACTTCCACCTGCAACTTATCGGTAATTACGCGTCGTCGAAGCCAATACCTCCCTTCCGCTTTTCTCTCCTTTAACGCCGTAAGAAAGTCCAACTTCCTCCGTCTCTTTCTTCCTCGTTTGCCGCTGCCGTGAAAACGGTAAAGTTTTTAACCATCCTTTTATCTGTCCGTCGAGTCTTTAAGATTTGTTTGTGCGTACGGAGCTTGTGAAATAAACTAAATTAATGAAATAAGTATATGAGCGTTAATAATCTGAAATTTTACAACAATACGCGATCTATAGGTATACTTAGAACCAAATAACAATCGTATTTAAAACGTCGATACACTCTATCTTTTCTTTAAACTACAACAAATAATTAGCGGTATCACAAACCCAAAAATGAGCCACGAAGCGCGAAGAAAAAATTCCCGACCCGTGCTTGCTTCCTCCTATACTTTTGCAATATAAAATATAAAATTGACGTAAACGAAAAAGAGAGGAAGCCTGGGAAACTTGCACAATCGAGAGAGAGAGAGATAGAGAGAGAGAGAGAGAGAGAGAAAGCATTAAAGCTCGGCAATCGCCATGGCAACGGCATCGCTAGTACGGATTCCATTTGCCTATCGCTATGGAAACGCGCGCGCGGCCGCCTCAAAGCTCTCGTAGCACGAGAAAGAGATTCGCAATCTCTCTCTCTCTCTCTCTTTCACTTTGCAGCTACCGTGTGAAATGCGACGCTTGTGCGCGCATATAGAAAAGATAGAGAGAGAATGAAGCAAAAGTGGACGATGAAGTCGCCCTGGACTATGCGCATTGGGTGAGGGCGAAAAAAGATATTATAAAGAAAGAGAAAGAGAGAGAGAGAGAGAGAGAAATGG
The DNA here is from genome assembly GCA_949987625.1 of Chalcis sispes. NCBI lineage: Eukaryota > Metazoa > Arthropoda > Insecta > Hymenoptera > Chalcididae > Chalcis > Chalcis sispes. The sequence continues at coordinate 63,149,668 of OX465096.1, read as the reverse complement.
AGAGAGCGAAAGAGAGAGAGAGAGAATAGTGGATTCTGTAGTTGGGAGGATAAGAAAGATAGAAATCCCGGATGTTATTGTTTCGAAATGATATGGTGAATGATTGTTCGGTGATTTAAGGAGGTTAAAAATGGTTGCACGATAATTCTTGAGTTTTCGAGTTACTTTTTATTTTTTAGGATGAATAAATGTAAAACTTTGTATTGCGTGAATATTAATTATATAAAATTTGAAAAAATTATAAAATATTATTAATATCTTACGCAGAAAGGATTAATAAATCAAAATTCTTATCACACATAAAATTAAATCTTTTACAATCGCAAGTTTATTACTAAATACGTAAATTTACAAAATTTTTATTTTTCATCCACAGGGTTTTAATTTAACTAGACTTATTTCGATTATTAAATTTTATAAAATTTTTTAATAGACTATAATTATTAATTTATACAAGTACAACAATTTTTAATTTTAGACTACTCTGTCGAACGAAAAATATTTAAAAAATCTAAAATTAAAATGTATTGTCGCACAAAAGTTTTGGCGCACAAAAACACAACGCAAAAATAAACGCGAGCTTTTAATTTGTATCTTAAATATCCATAAACTCACCATCGCGTATTCACATTACGAGACATTACAAATCACTTTTCAAAAATCCGTCAATTCCGTATCACGTTCATGCACGTGAACACTTGAATTTTCATTTACACGTGTATAGAACACGGGCTTATATACAATCGAAAACGAACGGATAAACGCTAAATTACACGAATCGCTTTGAAAGTCCTTTAATTATTGCGAATCGAGGAAATTTGATATCTTTTGGGAACCGTCGATGCATTTTTAATTATTGTATAAATCGACTAATTCTCTCGTACTCGCGTACATATTTTATATTTCCTCACAAATATGTACGATATTTCAAAATTGATTAAAATTATTCTCTAAGCTCGTCACTATCGATTATTTTATTAAAATCTTTATAAAAATTTTAGCAGATATCTCAAACTTCTTTGTGCAGAGTATAGATACGTTAAGGCAATGAATCTAAGCCGCGTGGACACGCGAATGTAATAATACGATTTTGATTTAATAACAAATCTGTACATGTATATATTGTTTCCGCCCATTACATTAAGCTCATTAAAATCGAATGCACGATGATAAATTATTATTCGGGCGTGATTGGTATTTGTTGGCCATTTTCGATCGACGAATGCAGATGGATTGATGATCGTGTATATAGTTTTCGACTAAAAGCATCGGAATTACGACGATTGTTGGAGAATTTAGCGTTCGAATTGTTTGTAAACGCGATAAGTCGAGAAGCGTCGAATTAGAAGGCAAACCCGTGGTGCTGAAAATTTTTTACGATTATAGCAATGCAAACTTTTAAATTAATCATACGAGGTCTGGCTATTAAATAACGTGACGGCGTGCCTAGAGGGCGCCGTAGAGGGGTAGGGAAAAAAACGAGTAGTGCGTTGGGTATCTAGATATCTTGTCTATGCACGTACCAAAACACGTTTTCGTCACTATTATTGTATTGGTGCAGTAGCGGTTTAAAACGAACGTGTTTTTTTCTCGTGCCGAAAACCATGTGTGACGAAAAACAGGAGAAACGTATCATTTTCAAATTTCTCATTAAATTGAAAAAAAATTCTGACTGAGTGCTGTAAATTGTTGCAAGAGGCCTATGGGGATGATTCTCTATCTCGTGCGCGTGTTTTTGAGTGGTGTAAGCGCTTTAGTGAGGGCCGAGTGAGCAATGAAGATGACCAACGCCCAGGTCACCCTGTCACTGTTTCAACTCCGGAAACAGTGACTAAAATCAACCAAATTGTGCGTGCAGATCGTCGAATGAGCATCCGGATGATTGCCGAGGCTGTAAACGCCGATAAAGAAACGGTTAGACAAATTTTACACGAGGAATTACACATGACAAAAGTCTGTGCGAAGTTGGTGCCAAAAAACCTGACTCCTAACCAAAAGCTCTTGTGTCAACAGGTCTGCTCAGATTTCCTTGAAAGGTTAAAAAAAGATTCCAGACTGATGAAAAACATTATTACTTGGGACGAAACGTGGATTTTTCATTACGATGTTGAAACAAAGCGGCAATCGATGCATTGGAAGACGCCTGAAGCGCCCAGAATAAAAAAAACAAGGATGTCCAAATCAAAATTCAAAGCAATGTTGATCGTTTTTTTCGACATTAACGGTATCGTGATGACTGAATGGGTTCCAGAGAGTCAGACTGTCAACCAGACTTACTATTTGTCATTTTTGGCAACACTGCGAGAACGAGTTCGTAAGAAACGGCCCGAGTTGTGGAAGAACAACTCGTGGATTTTGCACCAGGACAACGCACCTGCCCATAACGCGCTATCTGTGAAGCAGTATTTGGCCGGTAAGCGCACTCCAGTGCTCGAACACGCGCCGTACTCGCCAGATTTGGCACCGTGCGACTTTTTTTTGTTTCCGAAGATAAAATCTGCTTTGGAAGGGACCCGATTTGAGTCGATAGAAGCGGTAAAGCAAAAAACGGCAGAGCTCCTAAAGGCCCTCACCAAAGAAGACTTCCAGCACTGCTTCGATCAATGGAAAAAACGTATGGAAAGGTGTGTGGCGAGGGAAGGGGAGTATATTGAAGGGGAGCATTCGAATATAGAATAATTTTTATAATATAACCCTTTTTTGTAACCAGTCTCGTTATTTAATAGCCAGACCTCGTATATATATAATTCTCATCTAACTTGGAAGATAATAAAATTATTAAATTATCATATGACTCATATTTCTTATAATAACTAGTGATAAATAAATTTTTTCAACAATTATTTTACTTAATAAACTAACTCTTTTATTGAATACTTTTTGAATCCTAACTTTGCAAATTTTTCTTATTTCCATCATCTGTCATTTTATAAAGTCAACGCACAAAAATATTTTGCATATCATCGATCGAATTATCAAAATAAAAAAATAAAAATAAAAAGAAAATATCCGTACGAAACAAATGCCGCAGATGTACAACGTCGAAGGAAAAGGAATAAAAGGCAAACGAGCGAAAGCAATGCGACCGAACGACGCGGTGACGATAGCAGCAAGTCATGTAAATCGAAGTAAGAGAGAGGGAGAAAGAGGGATCACGGTTCCTCGCGTTTTCGGGTTATCCAGTTTTCTGCTCGTGCGATTCCCCGGCTCGATCGCTTGCGGTAATGCGAGCGTAAGTATAAAAAAGGGGGGAATGGAAAAGGTAACGACGACCGATGGAAAAGCGAGAAAAAAGAAAATGGAGGTTAATCTTGTTAAGCGTGAATTTGCGTTTTACGTATATATATATATATACATACTCTTTTCTTTTTGTTTACCGTTGATTAAACACGGCACGGTAAGGGAGATTTTTCGTTTAATATAGGGTGAGAAACGATAATTCGCTTGATTTTTAGGGAATTTTATACTCGCGGCTTAGCTTTCTTTTTTATGATCGAGTCTTACTAATAACTAAAAGTGTACTTTTTAATTAAAAACTTGATATAACTAAAGTACCCTCGTTATTAGAAAGTTATTTAAATGATAAAGATAGTTTTGTTTACATTACTATTGCATTTAGAAATAAAACAAAAAATTTAAATAACTATATACATTCACACTATACTTTTACCATATTTCCGATATATTTTTTATGCGCACAGGGTGAATAAAAAAAAAAAAAAAAAAAAAAATCTACAATAAAAGAAAAAAAAACGAAAATAAGAAAATAAAATGCAAAGAGAAATAGAGAGAGAGATAGAATGAGGAAGGAAAAGCTCTGCATACAACTACGGCGGCCGTACGGAGATGGAGATACACACATACAGTATCGCGCAACGTACTACACGAGGAGACAGAAGAGAACGGATAAGAGAGCGAGGGTTGGAAATGGGAGGAGGAGGGTGGCTTTTCTACCCTTTCAAACAGAAAATCTGGTTACCATCGTGACGCCAATGCCGGTTTTATTTCTCTTCGCTACGGTTCGATCATAAAATCGCCGGAGAAAGTGCACCGGCGGAAAAGTGCGAGCAAACGAACGAACGACTCTTCTCTCTCTCTCTCTCTCTCTCTCTCTCTCTCTCTCACTGTCTCTATCTCCCTCTTTTACCATTGAGGAAAATCAACCAAGCGACAGGACGACCGTTCAAGTTGGCATTCTTCCTTTCTCTTTTTCGTGGACAGTGCGCGTTTACTCTTTCTCTCTCTCTTTCTCTCTCTCTCTCTCTCTCTCTCTCTCTATCCTTCTAGCTCGCTCTACGCTGAATACGTAGGTCATGACAAAAGAAGAAGGAGAAAGGTAGAGAAAAAACTAACGAGTAATGAAATTTCGGATGAAAACAGTGGACCTTCTGCTCTTGCTAGTTTTATAGTTGTTGTTCGGTAATAAAGCGGCTTGGAAAATAATTGCTTTGTTAAAGAGTCGCCGCTGTTGTTAAAGACGTACGGTGTATAAAAACTTTATTTTCTTGTTATTTAAAATCTTGTTTTCATAAATCGTTTATTTACACGTCTTTCGAACAAACAATTTTTATTCAAAACAATGTAATCATTATATCAACAATATTAACGTAACAAATATTATTATCAGATTTACAACGGTTCCAATTCGTGTTAAATAAATCCTCGAGAGTTAAAAAAAACGAATTAAAATCGAAGTTTTTCAGAATACTTAAAAAAGAGATGCATTTTAAATCATAATTTACAAGGCTCAAATGCAAATTTTAAGAAATCCCACTCATATTACATCAAATTTACCAGAGCATCCTAAACATTCGTTCTCTCTCTTCCTCTTTCTCTGCAGGTTTTCGTTCTTTTACGGAAAATTCCCAAAGCGAGCCCGAGTTCGACTTCCCTTTGTTCGGTACCGCATTATGCAAAAAGACAGACGAGCTTTGGATTGAATCGAAGTCACACGGGGAAAGGTTCCGTCAAAAGGAAAAAGAGAGAAAAAAATAAAAAGTAAAGGAACAACCGATGCGGAGTCTGGTTTTAGAATGGGACTCGTCGCTGTCTGCGAGTGATTGAGTCGTTCGATTCGACGTATGATTTGCGGCGTATTGGTACGTTTTGTTACGTTTCGTATTAATGATCGCGAGTAAGGACTAACATACTTAGGTATTCCTTTTTTTAACATTGTTTTATTTTACCATAAATAAAACAATAAATCTCAAAAAATATACACACCTAATTCAGGCAACTTGAAAAAAAGAAGACGAAAGAAAGTAAAAATTCAAACATCCGCGAGTGTGAAACTCGACTTTTTTCCAATACATCACGCGCCCGCAATCGCCTTTGACGCATCCCCCTTTCCCGACATTATTATATTCCTCGGATGATGCTCTAGCATCCTCTCCCTTTTATATATTTCTGCGATTCGCAATCCCTTTCCTCTCCCCTCCTCCCTCCTCCCGGGGCACTGCGCTTTCAAAGCACACACAGCGACAGGATTCCCGCGCGGAAGCATAAGCGGATTTCACGGACGCGGAATTTGAGTCCTCCAGTATTCTCTCTCCCTTTCTCTTGATGCTTTGAGCGCTCATCCATCCATTCATCCATCCATCGTCCGATTCGAACTTGCGTAGAGAGAGAGAGAGAGAGAGAGAGAGAGAGAAAGAAAGAAAGATAGAAAGGGACTGCCGACGGCATCGAAGGTATTACCGCTTACGATTACGATTGCGTATGCGGATAGGTTAGAGTGCGTGTGATATGCGCGTTTGTAAGAGCGAGCGTTCGAAACTCGAACTATTTTTAATTTGGAATATTAATGTTGTTTATTATCTTTAGAATCCAGCAGTTAATTAAAACTAAGTCGTTAATGGATCGAATAGTTAACGATTTTAAATATTTTAGTATTTTGTTATTTCTTTTTTATAACTTAATCAAGAATTTTTGATTATTTTGATTAATTTTTTTAATGTTATTTATTTTTTTTAATAAAATAAACCGATTTCTTTGATTTCTCTTTTTTTTTAATATTTATTATTTTTTATTTTGCAAATATAATATTGAAGAAATATGTATTTTACATTATACGTAAAATTGTTGAAATACAAATTTATATTTATAATTCAAATTGTTTTAAATGAATTATTTTCAATAATGGCTGAAATAAACAATTTTTAATTGAAAGTTTATTTATTTTAATTTGATTTACATGATAACATTTAACGTATAATTTAAATAAGAATGCAATGTAAATTACGTGCAATTAATACAAAAAATACAGTATGCAAAAAGTCATTTATGTCAGCATTGCCAAAGTTAACGCTTATGAAGCGCAAATTCTCCCAAAACGTGGCAAGCCGATGAAATTTCCGCATTTTAACCGTCGACCTTTTCTCTCTTTCTCTCTCTTTCTCGTCGCACATGCGTCAATAAGAGCATAAGTTTTAATGAAAAAGCCTCGTGTCCGTACCTATATACGTTGGAAGAAAGAGACCGATGGAAAACGAAAAAGCCCCGAAGCCGAAAACGAGCGAGAGAAGTGCACACGTACATCGAGCATCGAAATTACATCGATTACAACAAGGGCATCAATGACGAGAGAAATTTACATGAGAGATTGAGAAGAAGAGAACGAGGGAGCGAACGAATTCCTCGCGGGCGTCTCTCTCTCTCTCTCTCTCTTTCTCTCGTAGCCAATAATCCACACGTCAAAGTGCATTACCGACACACACGGGCCAGCGAGTTTCGTATATGTATACACCAAAAGAGAGAGAGTGAGAGAGAGAGAGAGAGAGAGAGGCAGATAGATCGAGAAGAGTATAGAGCAACGTTATATTGGATCGGAGTGGATCTCTATAGTGAAAGGGGCAGCGTAGTTGTATGCATACGTACACACGCACACCCATGTTTCTCGGAGACCGAGCGAGCAGAAGAGAGAGAGAGAGAGAGAGAGAGCGGGTCGACGTAATTAATTGCGATTTCACTCTTTCCTGCACTTTGTACACACGTATATATGTACACACCGGCACTTGTCAAGCTGCGGTTCCTCCCTTTCTTCCTATTTCTCTTCCACCTCCCTCCCCCCAAGTACTTTCCCTCTCGTATACCTGTGTCGTCCGGTTAAAACGCAATTACTCAGGGATGCTCTCTCTCTCTCTCTCTATCTTTCTCACTCTCCAAGGAATTTCCGCACGCGTAGAGACGATACACGTGCGTGGATGTTACAATTGTTTCGCAATGATTGTTGCACAGTACATGTCCGTATGCCTCGGATGTTGATGCTGGTTGTGTTGGAGATAGACTTTAATTTTGTGTGATTACGCGGTCGTCGGTAATTTCAAGAAACCTTGGTATTTGGTAAGAACTGTTTTATCTTTTCATTTTTTACTGTTTAAATGTGTTGCACCTATTGATAAGTTAAAATTTTGTTTTGTTTTGTGGCATTTATTATAGTATTGCATACACAGTCAAACACTCGGTGCACTTAGAAACCTTCAATTTAATACAATCACAAAAAAGACAATTATACAAACACAGCAACTAGTCACTCAATATTAAGTTGGCGAGTGGCATAAGACTGAATAATAATAATAATAATAATTATTTCAAAAAGGTTCTTAAATTATTAACATTATTAATAAAACCCTTTTCACTCTCATCAGCAAGAGTATCGCTTTATCACAATAATCGTTCTAATTTATGAAACATAAATTACAATTATAAAATTTGAAATTTACATTCATTTTAATTTACGGATAAAAGGTTAAAAATGTATTTCTGCATTTCTGTAACTCACAACATCATTCCTCGTCGCATAGTACGGCATTAAAATGTGATATTTACGCAACGTCTCTTACGAGACAGCATTGATATATGTGACATGATAAAATATACAGTTATTCTTTTTCTCTCACTCTTTATTTCGTATTTTTCACGTTTTTATGAAATAAACTTGTAATAAATGCAAAACGTTACTTTTAACGGATACACAATATTTTTCTTATTTATTATAATTATTGCAATTATATCAATTATTATAGTTAATTTTGTATTGCATAGTTCTTTAAAAAGGTAAGTTTAACGAAAATTTATAGTTTCATCGTTGCGTTTGCTTAAGGCAATTATTACATTTCGATATTTTATATGTTAAATCACTTTTTCTTTCGTTAGTTTTTAAATGAGGTGATATCATTTTTTATCCAATTATAAAGTCCAGATACACAAACAGTAGATTTATTAAATTTTTGAATCCTATAAAGTTTTAAAACTATTCCGCAAATTGAAATTACCTGCATTGCCAAATATAATGATCAATTGTAAATGGAATATATATGATAATAACGAACAATATGAATTACACCCATAGCCTGAAAAAAGAAAAATTAAGAACAAAAAATTACAAAGCAAACAACGATTTCCCATAAAAATCAATCAGCAACCCGATCGATCTTTGAAAAAGTCAAGCGCTCCAACAGCAGGTAAAAGGTAACCCTTACCGGTATACGCTGATATCGACGAGCGCATCGGCCACAGACGGCAGCATCTACCGGACGGCTAGACTATAGTGCTTGCAAGCTCTGCTAGCGAGCGCTACCGCGCGGCGGAATCACGAAGCTCCGGTGGAGGATAACGTAGAGAGGAACAGTGAGAAGACGTCGAGCGCCGATGATAAGAGGAGAGAACGAGGATAAAGCTGCGAGTGAGAAGTCCTTTCGTTGGTCGATGCTGGATATGGGTTAGCTTCGTTTGGTTATGGGATAAGGTAGAGATTTCCGAAAGATTTTACCATAGTATGGTGGTAATTAAATGATAATAAAATTGGCGTCGATAAATTCACTTTATTTAAATATTGTTAAAGTAAAAAAATTATACGATTGTTCTATTGTATTTATTTTTATTTAGGAACAAAAAGTTGGATTAAATTTAATTAAAAAATTTTTAATGGAAATCTTACCAAAATTTTATCAAAAAGGAATGCACTTAGAAAATAAATGCCAAATTTAAAAAGATACATCTATACTTTTTATACAGTTTTTTGGAAAGTCATTTTGAATCATTGCTAATATTAGAAGCCCATTAAAAAATTTAAATAAATAAAAGATCAAGACAGTATTTAAAATTTTATTCACATCAGTAAGCGCTTCATAATTTTCCTCGATTAAATTAACTTACTTTTCTCGATTGAAAAACAAATCGGTATCCGAACAAAATCGCGCCAAAATACCGATGAACTTCAACCGGTACAATGTTTTAACGAAGAGACGCGAGATGGCGACAGTCGTTGCGAACCGGCGAGCGCGCGAATCGATCGGGGAACGCTTTGCGTCGTGGAATAGGCTCTTATCAAGTGCACGCGCACTAAGTGTTTTACGGCCAACGCGAAATATATGTACACATACGAAAGGTAAAAATAGAGGGAGAGAATGGGTACGAAACCTTTTTTTTTCGGAGATTCGTTTTAACTGCCGTACATTTTTCTTGATTTTTGTGCTGCTCTTGCAAATTTGGTGGAGAAGCTCAACGTATGTGTATTTCGTTCGACCACGTGGAGAATGCGTAATGAAGAACGAGAATATATGAATGGAGAACGCTATTTTTAACAAACGTGTAATGCGATTTGCACTTACACGTGTTCACGCGCACAAATAATTCTCCCTACTTATTAGGCGCCAAATAGGGAGGGTTTGTCCGACTCGTCTGAGACACGGTCCTCTCTACGAGGAGATTCTGTCGACTTTCTTGTAATTTATCATTCGTGAATTTGGCGGTGCTCGCGGGTACCGCCTAACACCAGTACCTGATCAAATACTAAAATCTCTCTCTCTCTCTCTCTCTCTTACTCTCAAACGAAATTCTCTGTTAAGGCACCACTAACCGCGTTTTCTATCCCCTCCCCCCCTCTCTCTCTCTCACACTCGTTTATTCCGAGGAGACGGTTCACGCATACACCGTCGTCTTCAATATGCAAATTCTCGGTATATTCCCTCCCTACATTCCCTCATACACCTGGTTACGTGCCCGAGACTAGTTACAATCTTTTGCGACTCACCACACTTTAATACAATAACCCAGACGACGGTGAAAAAGATGAACGCCAATGGCTCGCCAGTTACACTACCTGGGGTCTCCAACCTCCACTGACGCCAGTACTCTTGCCGGTGGTTTTAAAATCCACGCTTCCACGTGTCATCTGGCGCTGGTTGAACAGCGGGGCAGGGCTCGTACTCTCGCTCTTTGTTTCGTCTCTCTAAATCTTCAATAACGTTCGGGTATAGCTATACGTGCCCGCGTGATGCTTACGCTGTTAATTATCTCTCTCTCTCAACTCACGGTTCTTTATTTTCTTTCTTCGCGCTTTCTCTGTTGTTGGGCCCGCTATTGTTGGTTGGCGGAAAGCTATCGGCCAATCGTTACAAGCGTAACCTGCAGGCGCACATCCTCTCTTCGCTATTTTCTCTAAATCTTCACACTATTGTCGTTTTCTTTGCGACAAATTTTCTTTTATTTAAGACTAATTTTCGAAAATTCGTTACACCGCCACTCGCTCTGCCCCCGCTCGAACTAGTTCGGACATACAGGCTGCATACGCACATACGCATACACAGACACAAGTACACGTACACATGCTTCGACCTCTGTCTTACTCTCTTATAAAGTTTACCACGTTATAAATGACAGAATTATTTTTGTTGAGATTTTTAGGTACGCAAAACTTTGAAAATATATTTTTATATTATCAAGAAAACAATTTCTTGGTTTACATGGATTTTTTCTACATCTGGGATAAATACTTTGAACTCCTCCTTATCTATTATTTTCTAATAGAATTATTTAAAAAAAAAAAATTAAAATTAATCTTATAAAATAATTTAAAAAATTTATTTGTTATTAATAGTTTAATTTTCAATAAATATTATCACAGACTACCATTCACTTACCTAATTAACGTCCATCAATAATGCAATAACTAAAAAGGAAAATTATTTATGATGCAACATTTCGACAATATGAATAATTATTTAATTATTTATTAATAAAAAAAAAAAAAAAAAAAAAAATACATTTTCGCAAAAATTCTTTTAACAACAAAAAAAAAAGGTTAACCTATCTAACGATCGGTAAGCCTCAAAAGTTAAAACATGCAACGGTGAAGCGTCTGATCCATTACGCGTAAACAATACTCGTGGGCTTTTTGGATCGCTGATTTTGCAATTCGAAGGTAAAGAAGGGATAGGGTGGGTAGTGTAGATGGGACACGCGAGCGGTAGTAGATGCACCGCCGCAGTTTACGCGATGCGCCATCGAGCGATTTGAAAATTTTACGCGTCACACTACGTACGAGTTGGTGTATATGCATACACATACGTGTCTAAATATATATAAATGCGTTCGCGGCTAGTGAGAATTCGTATTTGGTGAAGGGAGGCGGAGGGAAACAAGAGCGCGTACTGAATTTACGTAAATTTCGCCCTCAAAATTCGAAAGTCAGCCGACCAAAAAACCGATATTTACTGGTTTTTCTCTCGAAAATTCGCGAACCGTTACCAAAAGCTCACCGAATACATTTTATAGGTATATATGTATGTATATATATATATATATATTATCGCTAGAGTCCTCTTTAATGAATCATTGATCGGAGGGGAGGTACATTCGTAATGAGCTATTCGGAAACATAATTTACTATACGTCAGCGATAAATAATTTTGAAACATTAATTGCTCTTTATACGATCGCGTAATTCCGAATTTTCCAGAGAAGTATGAGAGAAGGACTACTCAATTAAACGTTAATTTTGCAATGAATAGTTTCGATCGTTCGGTTAATTATTGCACTATTTATAAACGGCAATATTTCAGAATCGCGGCGTTTGGTCATTTAATGAATAATTCATAAATTTTTCGTTCGCTCGCTCTCGGGGCTTTGATTCACGCGATGTCGCTGATAAATTTTGACAAGATTAAAATGTACTAGCCTCATGTGTGTAGATTATTTAACCTTTGGAGTATTGAACAGCCGTTATAACGACTAAAAAAAAAAAAATTTCTCAAATTTCATACAATATATATATATATTATATAGGTTTTAATTTTATTTTATTTATTTATTTTTTTTTTTAATATATTATAGAAAACATTTTTGTTTAACGAAACACTAGAAATTAAAAAAATTAATTTTGATGTTTTTATTTCAAAATATTAATCAAAAATTTAAAAAAAAAGTATGCAAGTTAAGAATGCGAAAGATAAAAAGCGTAGCAAGCGATTAAAACATAAATAATTTATCGAAAACTATTCAAAATGTAAATAATCTTCAAAGGTCTGAACGTTAAACCTTAATTAAAATATTCTTTTTTAAAATTAAAAATAAAGAAATATCTTATAAAAATAAAGAAAGACTTCAAATAAGATAAGAGCCAAATTAATATAAATTTACTTGCAATATAAATGAAAAGAATAATAAGCGTGATTTATTCTCATTTGAGCTTTAAAAAAGTACACTCTTAAAATTAACCAATCTGTATTGAGCTTTATTTCAATCGTACCTTTGTTTCAATCCCAATAGATACTCTCAAACCAAGTACAACATACAAAATTGAAACATTAAAAAAATAAAATAAAAGGGTATTACTTATGAACAAGAATCGGTAAATCCGGCATTCGTCGGATGGATTTTCGCGCGCGACTATTTCCTTTTCGACGGAGAAAGAAGGTGAGGAGATCTATAGAAGGAGAAAGAAAGTTTCCATTTCTTTTTTTTCACGAAGTAGCAATAATACGTTAAGCGAATGCTCAACGAATGCTATCTTTATTTCTTCATTATTTTTCGGATTTTTTATTCGGGAGAGAGGGAGGGGATAGCTGGCTTGCCAAACGGTAGATTGAATTTACCAAAATGCGGCGGAGAAGAATTACACATTTATGAGTTATAAATGTTTTGGAAAATTATATTTCAAAGTGAAAAACTTTCCGTTCAAGGCTTTCGTTACATTCTATGTGTATTTATCGTTACGTATAAAGTAAAGAAAGTTTCTCAAATTACATTGCGATTGTTTACGGTACACCGAGTAACAAATACTACTCTTGTATAACATGCAAACAAGCGAAAACTTGAATACATCTTTATTTACTTGAAAAGATCTGTTATTATGATATTCAGCCATGAATAGCGTAGTTTAGAATTTCAAACGCAGTTCCGCGTAATATTCTTGGATAACCCAAGTACAAAGACGATAGTTTAAAATCAATTCAAAATCGTATAATCAAATTTATCAACAAAATAATAAAATATATTTAACGTTTTAATTGATGTATGTTTTTTATTCATTTAACCCTCCGTCCATGTCGTGGGTCCCGGGCGAAAATTTCTACCTGAAATTTCTCGGACACCGGCGACGGTGGCGCCATTTGAGTGTTACTGAAAAAAAGTTTAGGTTTGAGGGTCTGTGACCGCGCGGGCCCAGGTGTGGCAGTCAGTTATACGCGAAACGCCAAGCAGTGCAAATATCAGACAAAAAACAAGACATGGACGGAGGGTTAAAATAAGAAATAAGTTTAAATTTTTATTAAAATTGAATTCTTTTTTAAATAATATACAAATGATCTAAGGAAGTTCCAAACTTGTATATCAAATTGTCGAAAATTTTTTCTGCAGCGTTTCAAGATTTCTCCTTTAGTTCATTCGAGTTTGTTCTAGTTAGAATTGAGAATTATTTTGTAATGTAGTAAACTAATTAATTGTAACTAAATTTTTTATTTAACAAAAATTCAACTTCTTTGTTATCGACGCCTGTCGCTTATTTTAATTATATTGTTAAAAATGATCTACACATCTTTTATTACTTATGAACGATATCAACGCGAATTTATTGAAACAAATTTTCATTAAATTTTTTTGCATTCTTCTTTGATTTTCTCTCGAATCGAGACTTGCATATTTATGAAAGAATTTAACACATTTGTTCAATTAATAATTGTTAAGAAAAAAGAAAGAAAAAAGAAAGTATATTCTTCCTTTCGTAAAAATAACACAATCAAATAAAAGATTCAACAACAAAACCAGTCGCTTCTAAAAACTTTATAAACAAATTTCATCGGTGTTCACGACGTATACACAACTTAAATTACAACTTAACAACGCAATTATTTCCAAACTCAAGTGCTCGCATATATATATACATACACACACACAAGCTTGCAAAGTCAAACGTCTCGCACAATTTCTCTACAAGTTTAAGCTCGACAATAAACTGCAAGTAACGACTCCAAAAAAAACCTTAGAGAAAATGCTAGATATATAGAATGAAAGAAGAAAGAAGAAGCACAGGGTGAAAAAAGGAAAGAAACAAGAACATACGGAAAACTCTCTCTTTCCCTCTCTCTCTCTCTCTCTCTCTCTAGCTCTTGGAAGAAGAAGCAATTTAATTGACCCAGTTTTATACGTATATACATAGAAACATACACACGCCACGTGTGTCCGACGCCATATTAAAAATGCCAGAGCGCCACCTTAAGAGAAGGTAGCACCAGCTGTTGGCCGAAAAGTTGGCCAAACTTTCATTTTTTTTTCTTCTTTTCTTCAAGGCACATGCCACGCGTGCATATAAAAAGCTTGAAATAAAGAAGAAGAAAAAAAAGAGAAGAAACAGGAATGAGAGAAAACGCGGACGCGCGACCTACTTACTTTCTCTTCTTTCCCCTCTCCCTCATTTTCTTCCTTCTTAGTGCATTTCTTGCTCGGGATTATTGCCGACTCGCTGCGAATTACTTTCATGCCCGATGTTTTGTGTATATATATATATATATATATATATATATATATATATATATATATATATATATATATATATAAATATACATGTACAAGTATTACTTTTCTTCTCACACATTCTCTCTCCCTCTCTCTTTTCGTATGTTTCGGATAATCATTTTTCTACAGAGGCGTTAATACCCGGAGTTCACCCTGCTTTTTAATAAATGAAGCGCGTTGTATTTGCATCATAATTTTCCCGAAGCGACACGCATTCCTAACGCTCACGACGCTCGTTTCTTTTTGCGCGGAGAGATTGCGCGATTATATTTTCCTTCTATCCATATATTTTTCGGAAGTTAAGTGCGATGCCATACATGTACGTATCCTTATGTGTATGTGCGTGTGTGCGTAGGTGCTGAATAAGTTGAAGGCGTTGGGGCTGTGTTTAGAAAAATTAAAAGCGAAGGTGTCGTAAATTTAAAAGCCGCGCTCTGCTTGTTGTGTACTTCTTTTTTTTCTCCTCGCGCGCGAAGCTTTCAACCGGAACACTTCTGCAGCCGGTGTATGGAGTGGGAAAATGTTATTTTTTAAATTTTTAATTTTAATTCTTAGTAAAAGTACTATAAATTATCTTGTGTATGACATGAAAAAACATGTTGTTTATAAATTGTTATGCATTTCTATTCATATAAAAAACACTTTGTATTACACAAACGCTCGTTACTTTTCTTGTCGTAAATATGTGCTTTTTATTCATATAATACATGAAATCACTCGCATATGAAATTACATTTTTTAGTTAACTCCATTTTTATATGTATATTTTTTAAATTTTAAATTGTATTTTTATTATTATCATTTGAATTATAAAATTTCATTATCAAACGAGTTATTTATCTATAAACTTCGAGTCGTTATGAACTTTTGAACACGTGACAAATTTATTTTTCAATATTGCAAAATAGCAATACATTGTACTACGAAGATAAGAACCAATTTAATAATATTCTAAAAAAACATTAATCATCCAATAACCTTAAAATATCCGTTTTACAACAAAAATATGACAAAATAAAAAATGTTAAACTTCGAAATAAAACACAATACAACGGAGCAAACACAGCAGAATTTTCATAACCCAACGTCCGACGATAAAAAAAAAAAAAGAAAAAAAAAGAAAAAAAAGGGAAAACAGAAAAAAAGGAAAAGAAAACCGAAGAGGCACGAAACACGAGGCGCACATTTCCATCAGCTTTTTCCGCAAGAATCGCGCAGGACGCAGGCGTTTTCTCTTTCGGCATAAAGGAGAATACGAAGGGATGCGGCGAACGGCTGCGCCTATATTTCACGGGCATTCATTTTTTAATACCCGAGCGCGCGACACGTCCCTCTCTCTCTTTCTCTCTCTCTCTCTCTCTCTCTCTCTCTCACACACTATCTTATGGTAAAAAGGAGAAGAAAAAGAGAGAGAAAGCTGGAGAGACGCAGCTGCACACTTCCACTCTACTCTCGGGAAAAGAACAATTTCTGCATATTTGAAATCTATTCGCTCGAATTTTATACGCGCGCAACGTTATCCTCGAATTTTTCCCTTCCCTTTTCGTCCTTATTCTTTTTCTTTTTATTATTCTCGTCGTCGCCAGTCGATAGTCTCTCTATCTCTTTCCTCGCGCGTACATACAATAAAATAAACGATAATGGGTAATAAAATTATCGATTTTTATTGCGATTGATGCCAAATTCACGCTCGAGCTTTAAACTACGATAAGGATTCTAAACACGTATATTAGATTTAAATTAGAAACAAGGTCTTAAGCGTGAATTATTTAAGTATGAAAAAAATAATAAGACAGCTTTTGGCTTATGCAAATTTTTTGAGCATGCGAACACACGTCAGCGTATCTATTTTAAGCCGCATGTTTATATAAATCACGAGAAACACGGCGCGAAATGTACGCGCATATGTAGATACATTTTTTAATAACGATGTATGCACGTTAGGTAAGCTAGCGTAAAACTAGTTGCGTATGAACTGAGTGTGTACTTATAAACAAAAATAAAACCAGCGCGTGAAGTGCGTTGTAAAACAGTTTTTTGTTTTTTGTCGAATTGACAATGATGGTAAGTAAATGATATATTTTATTACCAATCCGAAATCAAAAAAACATAAATGAGTTTCTATTTAAAAACTCCGCGTTTTTAAACCAAATCCACTGAAAAATAACGAAATCAGAATAAAATAGAAAGAGAAAATAAAAAAAAGTCACTCAACTCAGACTTAAAAAAGGTAAATTGTTCCTCTTCCCTTATAAGGAACTTTTCAAGTCAAAAGTGCCCAAGCGTCGTCACCGTCGTCTTCATTGATTTCGCTTGGTTTCACTTCCTAAACCTGCACCGAGAAAGATAGAGGTAGAGAAACGCGTGTACGTAACTTTTCATCCCTATCCTTTCTCGAGACACTTCGCCGAGGGCCGGCGAAACTTCCGTAGGTAAAGTAAATATTCGCGTATACACACCCATACGAGCCAAGAGCTTTTCCCTTGCTAGATACTAGCGAACGTTAAGTTTTCGTCTTCGCAAAGGTGGCTAAGAGAGAGAGAGAGAGAAAGAGAGAGAAAGTCTACCCGAGCGGAAGGAAGAGTAAGCTCGAGTTGCTAATGCGATAAGTGTATATGTGTATGTATGTATATATATTATACTTACGCGGATGGTAAGTGCGCAAACGCGTTTGTTGTAGAAGGAGCGAAGAACTTCTCTCTTTTTCTTTTGGTTAATTGTTCTTTGAGTTGTGATTCACTTTTAGAATGTGAGCTGCGGGTACGAGGGGATGGAAGGATCTTTCTCTGCTTAAAGTAAATTTTGCAAGCGGAACAAAATTGTATGTAAAATATATATAATGATAATTTCGAATGTATGAATTGTATAACTCTTCAAGATTTTTTTTTATTTTAATTTGATATTAATGCAGTAGTAGCGTTTTAAACTATTTTTCGGAAAAAAGTTTTTTGTAGAATCTAAAGCTTTGAATTGCTTCAATAAGTCGCGAAATCGACCTTTCAAAGTTTTTATTTTTACGATCTCGTTTATTGCGACCTTGACACTATTTTGTAATTAATTTTGAATTCAAAGAAAATCGATTTTTCCATAATATTTTTCATGATGTGTTATCCAAATGATATTTATACGTATATAAGTAAAAAAATTTGACTTGGGTAAGAAATTTTATTTATTATCTGATTATGTAAGAAATTTGAATTTCCAATAAAAGTTTAATGCATGTATACCATCTCTGACCAAGCTTTGCAACTTTTATCATACAAAGTGAATGTATTTTATATATGTAAATACAATGGCTTTATCAAATAATCTAAGCCAGTTTTGAAATCTACATCAAACATCCATTATCACAGTATTCCAAAATGATTAAAGTCAATCCAAGCTCATGCTTACGAATTCAGACAACTGTACACATACTCGTATATAAACAATTTTGAAAAGCCGTAAAGCGTCGAGAAATCTCCAAGAGTGAAATAAGCGCCGAAAGACATTCGACCTAGCGGACATAGGAGATTCTCTCTCTTTACTTACTACGTAGAGATGCAAAGCGTCTTAGAAACATAGAGACGCAAGGAATAAGCTAAGAAGAAAGGAGAGAGAGAGAATGAGAGAGAAAGAGAGAGAGAGAGAGAGAGAGGGAGAAAGACGTTAATTCGGGATGAGGTTCTATTATCGAAACTCCTGCTCGGCTTCTCCCAACCGAACGGTTTGCGCGTTCGCCGTGAAGCGAGTTCAAAGCGATGTTCTGGTTTCCTCTTGCGTGAATTTTGAATGATTTTCGGGTTTTCTAACCCCTCGGATACTTTGACGGCACGGATGGATTTTGGGCTGCTCTTCTCTTACTCTCGTCCTGTCGTTAACCTTGCATCAAAAGGATACGAGAGAAGATTACGTCGATCATCAAATTTGATGAGGGATGTGGGATAATCGTTCGCGTGTGTGAGAATTGTTTGTAAAATGAACTTCAATTGTTGCTGCTTGATGAATCTTTGCTAGAAATGGTATAATTTAAGGATAAACGAACGTTTTAATGTGAGGCACAATTATTCATCCTAGTTTCTCTTTTAAACTACAATTTTTTATTTCTTAACAAACTACGCTAATTGTGGAGGAATATATATATATATATATATATAAACTTTCGAATAAGTTCCAACGTTCGTCACATTTTTTGCGAAAAAAAATCAAGTTTCTCTCGAGCACTGTGTCATAAACAACAAAGTACAACGTTGTTTTCTTTGTCTTATCCTCTTCGCGCTCATCGCTATTTTCTCTCCGAAGATCGGTCCATCGTTAGTATTGTTTTTTTTTCTTTTACGCGTGATGTGTACACCTCGAGTATCTTATCGATCGTCAAACTGGGGCGATTTTCTCTTTATCGCGCAGCTGCTAAAAAATGATGCACAAACACACTTGGTCGAGTATAGGCGAGTACTCGTGAGCTTTTACGCTTGCCTAAGCTTATAAAGAATGAAAGCGTAAACTCGTCGTCTTTGAATCTGGACCTTTTCGATGTAAGCTCGTGGGAAAACGAATGCGTTTATCTACCTTAACCTTTTGTGCGTATGTGTGCATTCTATCGTTGAAAATCTTGTGCGCAAATTGGATTATTACGTATTGAATCATCGATTATTAAAACTAATTTTATTATTCGCTTTCATTTTAACAAAGGTACATTATAGTGATGGACTTTTTTTTCAATTTTTATATTACAATATACAACATTAAATTTAATGACTTAATCTTACGAAGTTCTGTATCCGCGATATTTCACAGAATAAGTTCGTTAAAAATTGGCTTAAAATTCTCGTTAATGTGCATCGGCATTTTTTGACTTTCGTTTTGCTAAATTTGATTTTTAAATAAATGCATTTACCGGTATATATTTTATTTTAACTTATCGAAAGCACATTTAACAATTGATAATCTCGTTAAATTCAAAATAAAAAAAAATTATTCAAGAGAACAATGAATGTTATTAATTTAAAATACTTAATAAAACAATGGTAAATACATTTAAACGATAAATTATGAAATATAAATGAAAAAGCTTTATCAAATCGAGTGTAGCATGAAACTGTAACACAAAATATCATGGAAATCGTATAAATATAAAAAATCATTTTATTAAACTAAATCAGTTTTTCAAAGCTATTACTAAGAAAAAGGAAAAGAAAAAACAAGAGAAAAAAAATGAAGGTAAAAGGAATAAGGTAAGACAAGTAAAAAAAGGAACAAAGAAACTTTTTGGAAGCACGTGCAAGTAGTGTATTTTAAAATCCTCCGCAACCTTGCACTCGGTTCACGGGGCAAACTCCATCGAAAGAACGAGCTAAAGAAAAAGGACTCCTAGACGCTCGTTCTCTCGCTTCGCAAGCGCTAGAACTCGACGCCTTTGTATTGAACTCCTGCTACTACTTCCTTTCCCCTTCCCTCTTCTCAGCTTTTCGTATACGCGCGCGCGCGCGTCGGAAACGCGATCACGAACCCTTTGCCCGATTAGGAGAGAGAGAGAGAGAGAGAGAGAGAGAGAGAGAGAGAGAGAGAGAGGGAGAAAGCGAGAGAAGGAGAGCAAGTTGGGCCACATGGCTTAGGCCTTCTCCACCCTCTATCCACGGGCAATTGGGTTACGGAAATTCGGCGGGAAAGTTTTCCGATTGAGGCTGCAGCCCGCGTACTATACCCGACGAAGACCTGATTCGATTACTCCACTCTCTCTCTCTCTCACTCTCTCTCTCTCTTTCTCTCTCTCTTTCCCTTCGCTATCTCTATCTATCTCTGTCTCATCGAAGAAGATAGAGAATACCTAAGCACGTGCGTATGTATGTGTGTACGAAGATGTCTGCATGTGTATACATGTATGTATACATACGATTCGGTTTTCTACTTCGAGTTCGCGTTATTCCTGACACTTTTCGAGAGGTATAAGGGACAAATTGGATTCAGAAATTTCGAGGTAATGGCCGACTACTGCCACCACCATTGCTACTATTCTTCTTTCATTTTCTTACTGAAATTTCGGAATGGATTTTACATGCTAGATTTTACATGATTGGTAGAATTTCGGCTCTCGACGTGTAATCGCCCGATTTGTAATCTACCGATGAAAAAGTAAAATTATTTATGTAATTTGACGTAGAAACTAATCAAAATTTTCGAGCTTTTAAAATTTAATTTTGATTTTTATTTTATATTTCATTCTTTACATTTTAATTTTTTATGAACGAAATATTCGTTTAAAAAAATTTAATATTTTACTTGAAAAATTTGTAGAATTAAAATATCTTAGGTTAGAATAGAACTGAAAACTAATGCAATAACAAGTAGTATAACCTGATTATTGTCAGGCTTATAAAAGAAAAATAACAAATACTTATAAAAAGAATTACAATATTTCTAAATATTAAAAAAATCGATTAAAAATGGTCAGTGCTATTATTATTTAAATAATCTCATTTCCACTTCTGTCAAATAATCTATTCAAATTTTAAAATTTTTAAAAAAAATAAGTATGTAACGAAATCTCCGTAAAACAGTCACACAATAAAGAATAAAACAAAAGAAAAAATAACCAAAGACAAATCATACTTATTTGGGAAAAAAAAATAATGATTCGCAGAAAAATTGTTTGCAAATTAAATGAGTCGAGCAATGTGTCTTGGGCGAGAAACGATAACGTTGAATAACGAAATAGATTTCGTTGTGTACAATGTATTTGAAAGTCTGTTTATGTGCAATATAAATCGATTTTCGATATTCTATTCTAGAATATCTGTGCGTTATCGCGAAACCGCAGTTCTTCGTACGTATACCACGTGGCGCGTTCTATTAAATTTTATAAGAGAGGCAGAGGAAAGACTAGGGTTTCTCTCTCTCTCTCTCTCTCTCTCTCTCTCTCTCTCTCTCTCTCTCTCTCTCTCTCTCTCTCTCTCTCTTTCTCTCTCAACTCGCTACGTTTTTTGAATCTAAATAGAAAAATTAAGTTTAACGTGTTTTGTAAAAAAAAATTTTACATGTAAATTTTTTTTTCACTCCGCGAACGCTTTTGATTATAAACGTAGATAGAAAGAAAAAAAAATAAAGGTAAAAAATTTATATCGCGTATACCTTGTGACACGAATTTTTTATACTTTTAATCGTTCGTACCCTGCGCGAGATACCATATAAATTACACTTTATTGTTGGGCTTTTGAATTTAAAAATAGTAATCGTTCGATCAAACAAAAGTTTTAATCAAAATTACGTTATTCTTCAATAGTACTTATACAAAAAGATAATCATCGACTATATGGCGGTAGAAAAAAAAAATTTTTTTCCCTTAAGATTTTCCACCGCCGCAGCAGTCACAAAATTATTGCTTCCATTCGCTTCCAAGGAAGAAGAAGAAGAAGCTTCCTCTCACGGCACCTGGTGTATAACTGCTGTTCGGGAGCAAGTTAGTCGTTCTGTGTATAAAGGAAACGTACACGAGCGTTCATGCGTGCGTAGTGTAGGTATGGTAGACAAAACAGGGAAGGACTGAGAGAGAGAGAGAGAGAGAGAGAGAGAGAGAGTTGCCGAAGTTGGACCGTTTCGTATCTCATAAACACGTACGATACACCTGGGCTTGAATATCTTTGCCGTTAATATTCCTCGGTGTTGTGAGCACGAGCGAGTCGAGACGAATGTTTAAAGGGGGCTTTTATCGTCGAGAGAAGAAAGGATTTTGGTGGGTAAAGTAGGATTGAGGCAACGCTAGAGAGAGAGAGGCGGGACAGAGAGTTGAATTTTAATGTTAACCCCGGGTAGTTTAAAATAATAAAAATATTGAGATCGTAAAATTATATATTTTTATTTTATAACGTTCTGTATTTTTAAGTTTCTCTCGAGCAATAAACGTGTTTTCGACATCTCGTGCGGTATCGCGCGAATATACCGACAAAACCTTCGATGGAGAATAACTAGTATTGATAGGTCGAATATTCTCGTGCATTACAATACGGACGTTCGTTAACGTCATAGCATTGTAATCAAATTTTGAAAAAAAAAAAAAGGAAAAAAGGTAAAAAAGGAAAAAAATTGGGGAAAAAAAGTTACGCAGAAATTTTGCATTGTAAATTTACGCAGATGCGTACGTGGGAATCAATCTTTAAACTGACAAGTTAATTTCATCGCGTTGGATGGATAGATAATGTAAAAAGTATACTTTTTCCAGAAAATAAATTTATATTTAAACCACGAGAGTTGAAATATTCAATAGTACGCATTTTTTCACAATTAGTTTACGTGGTTATTCTTATATTAAATATAAAAAATATGTTAACAAAAAAAAAAGAAAAACAATTATAAATGTTACAAAGATACTTACGAAAATAATCATTTTGAGAAAATAAATTGTTAATTACTCACCTAAAACAGAAAAATTTGAAAGAATTATTTTATGTAATCAATTGAATAAATAAATGTTTATTATTATTTATTTGATTATATTATTGATATTTCAATACAATAAAATAGAAATGTAATATAAAATTTAATAATAAAATTATAGACCGATTGAATGGTAATTAAAATGAACTTTAAGGATGAATAAAAATGATTTAAATTTTAGTTTACGAAATATACATTATATAAATATATATTTTACAAAACGTTTTAAAAATATCATTAAAAATATTAATATGAAATTCTTAAAACGTTAACAGCAGTTACAACAATTACTTTACGATTTTTCTCTCGCATTACCTAAAATCGTTCGTTCGTCTCAGTCATTGCGTTATCACTCGGTAGCAGGGGTCGAAGTTCGCGGCTTTGTTATCGCACCAGGAGCTTAATTAAAAGGAGTACAACCTAGAACTAACGGAAGGTCGAGAGTCAACCCGACGCGTTCCTTTAGTTTCCACCTGCATTCTCTCTCTACCTTCCAAACGTATACATCTCTCCCTTTCTCTCTCTCTCTCTCTCTCTCTCTCTCTCTCTCTTCCTCTCTCTCTTTCTGCTCTAATTATCCAATCGCCTCCAAAGGAGAGAAACACCCACGATAGGATTATAGATCATGACCTGAAAGCCTAGACGACCTGACTAATCCATTCACAAGGAATGAGAGAGAAGCGGAGGAAAAAATTAGAGGGCAGAATTTTGACTCGACATCCTTCGGACTAAGCAAATTTTTTCACTGCTTTATGGTAAATGAATCGGATTCTTTAACGAACACCGGGGGATATACTTTAGATTTCAAGTATTAGTTTAGTTAAATCGGGATTTTCTAGAATTAAATTTTGATTCATTCTTTTGCCAGTAAATATATTCAAACAAATAGTCTATTGTTATTTTTTAATTTTTAAATTTGAAAAGATTACCCAAGCAAGGCGTTAAGTTTTAATTTTTATTATATTTGCTAATAAAATTAATATAAACAGTAAATTCTGTAGTTGAATTTTATCATAAAATGTATATTCGAAGCTTTAATTTTCTTTTAAAGTGTCAATTAAAGATAAACAATCAATATGCATCATTAAATTTAAAATGGGTTAATTCGACAAGAATCTTTTCAAATAACATAAAGTCTCGATTCACTTTTCACCAAAGCACAAAGAGACAACTATACAGATAATAAAAAAGGAAAAACACGAGCTATCGTCTTTTCACGGGATAACGTACACGATTGAACGGTACTTTAGTACATCGTGCGGTAGACCACAAAAATCCACAGGGTTTCGATAAAGAAAGAAAGAGAAGAGCCAAAAGGGAGTTCGAATGACGAAGAACGGAAAAAAAAGAAGAGCGAGGGGATAATCATGCCCGAGCGTTCGGCTAAAAATCAAAGCGAGTGTATGCGTGCGATTCCGCGCCTGAAAAAGAAAAAAAAACATCGCCGCAACTATACACACGCACACTTACGTGCACGCAAGAAATGGACGAGTACACGTACGAGAAAAAAGCGACGATGTACATCGCGGCGAATCAGAAACGAACCGAC
Source organism: Chalcis sispes (assembly GCA_949987625.1). Lineage (NCBI taxonomy): Eukaryota > Metazoa > Arthropoda > Insecta > Hymenoptera > Chalcididae > Chalcis > Chalcis sispes. Next base: position 63,124,917 of record OX465096.1, on the reverse strand, counting down.
AGAGATGCGCACTCGATGATAAAAAAAAAAAAAAAAAAAAAAAAAGGGAGAGAGTATAGATGGAAAGAGAGGCCACGAACCGACCAGAAAAAAAAAGAAACCGACCGAACGAGCTTCAGGGGATTGAACAGCGGTGATCTCCCTTTTCTCTTCACCCAAAATCGCTCGATATATATAGAAAGAGAAAAAGAGAGAGAGAGAGAGAGAGAGAGAAAGAAAGAGAAAAAGAGAGAGGATACTTTTTATCCTAGGTAGCTCGAGTAACGCGTAAGCCAGAAAGAGACGAAGCAGCCGCTACGGAGGCAATTTACCTCGGCAATCCATGCCTCTTGGTAATTGGGAATTTTATAATATTTTTGGAAGCGAGCCAGAGAAAGAGAGAACCTCGACGCGACGCTCCGTAAAGGATAAAGCTTGAAAGAGAGGAAGCAGCAAGAGAGAGAGAGATAGAGAGACAGAGAGACAGAGAGAAAGGGAGGTAGGGAGGGAGAGATACAGAACGTCGACTGCTGCCTCTGGGGAAAGATGGATATCCTCTTTTTAAAAGGGAAAGGAGTAGAGAAGAAGGGAGAAGGTAGGAAAGCTGTACAGCAAGCTGTAGTCTAAGGAAGAAGGTGAGGAGGGATGAAAAATGCGGGCGGGAAAATTCGCGAAGCGGCCTCCGCTAAAATGGGCAGCATACCAAATTGTAATCGCCGGAAATCGACGATTAATTTATCACCGCTAGGAGAAAGAAAATTTAGATTTCACGGTGGAAGGATAGGAAGTAACGAGCCGTGTCGAATGACACGATACTACTCTCTCCGCTTCTTATTCTTCGCGGGTGAAGTTTCCGAGTCACTCGGGAACGACGTCGTTGCGCTTTATGAAGAAAGAGAGAGAGAGAGAAAGGATATTTTCTTTGAAAGATAGAGAGAGAGAAGAAAGTGTGCTCTCTGCACGGTTAGAAAGTTTTTACCCCTTTGAGTTCTTACGAAGACGACGATGACGACGAGGATCGAGTCGCCGGTATGAGGTTTTATGAGGGATGAAGAGTAAATGTGGAGCCTCTGTGTGTTTTTCTTATGGTCTCGTTATACTCTGCCGAATTGCAAATTATATATTTTTATAAATATTAAGAATCTTATAATGGATTTCTTCTTTCTTTCTTTTTTACTTCTTAATTATTGCAACTAATAGTGCCTTTTATAATACAATTGTTTTTATATGTAATAATGGAAGATACCATTAAAATCGTAATCATCGTTACCATAACAATGGGATTATTTTAAACACGCGCGATAAAATAAAAAAGGAAAACCTCATAAAATATAAAAGCAGCCACTGAAAAATTTTGTATCGCCGTTCTAATCTCATCCCCGATATAATCGCTTTTCTCCTTGCTTGCACATATTCTCTATTCTCGATATAGACGCATACACAATGCTATAAAAACTTATAACCATACGCGTATCAAAAAGCAAGGTAAAGAAAGAAGACATAAAGGGCAAAAAGAGAGAACAACGCAGCGAAGATGGTAGATTTTAAAACGTTCCATCGTGAAAAGAAAAAATAGAGAGGAGAAGAGATAGACTCGGGCATTTTAAATTCAAACGCGAATTCGCGAAAAATACAATAGCGCATTTGGGGAAGGAAAAGGGAAGATATGGTTACCACGGCGCAACAACGTCGAATGGAGATATCGTAAAAGATGATGTTATACATTACCGAGCGGTCCGATACGTTAATAAAATTCAAGGGTTAGGAAACGACGCCGCCCCCGTGAGACTTGAACACGTGAGAGAAGAAAGAATGTCAGCTCATCTTATCTGACGGTTTTTGCTCTCTCTCTCTCTCTCTCTCTCTCTATACTACTTTTTTTTCTTTATTGTTATGGAAGGTATAGCTACTTTTCTTTAATCTTACTCTCTTTTCTTTCAAAGGAGAAAAAGGTAGGAGTAGAAATATTGCGCAAAAAAAATTTTTGACGCGTTAAACTTTCTTGAAAAAGTCTGGTATGTATGTTGTGGTATTTATCTTTTTTTTTTTGTGAATGATTATTTTATTTAGTTTATAAAATGTTAATGTTATCTTCTTATATGTAATTATTTTTTTTATCAACTTTCTAAATATATTGAATAGTTTTAAAATATATGATTATCTACACCTAGTATCGAGTCGTTGCAGGTATTTGTGGACAAACATACTTTAATTAGATAAAACTTGCAATCCATTCATACAAGGTTACGAAAAAAGCTGTAACAAGTCGACACTATAGCGAATATTAAAATTTTTCAAATTATCACTTAATATCAATTTGATCTTTTTTCCTTAGTTTTACACTTTTAATCATAAAAATTATCAGTACTCATTTGTAAACAATTATTAAATATTCCACGCAACGATAATTTACTGACTAGTATCATCGAACAGACTTCCATACCGAACTTTCCTCTTTATCAATTCTTTTATCCTCTTTCTCTCGGTCCCGTTACCTAACCACCTATAAGTCTAAAGCCCATTTTTCCCATACGTAAACTTGCACTATTATGTTACCCGTGGAGGAGGTACGAACGATTTCTCTGGCCTCTTTTTTTTCGATCACCAGGCGCACTGTTCGGTGTACATAATGGTGAATTTTTAAAAGCGCACGAGGGGAAAGATACGAATTTATCGATCGTTTCGAGCGACGAGTTTGAAACTTTGTGCCTTGTATGGATATAGCTTGAAACCCAATACGGCTTACTTTCAAGTTTTTGGAGGATTGCGATATGGTCTAATTTGTTTTTTTTTTTTTAGTCTTTTTTCGAAGAGGAAGGTTTTTTTTCGAGGAAAAAATTGAATTTGGTCGGACGGTTTTTTTACCCTGTTTTTCTTTTTTCTAAAAGAAGTAATGCAGTGAATACACCTTTTACGAAGTTCGTAAATTGACTTTTTAAGCGGTTTATTTTGAAAAGCAAATTTTAAAAAATTCTTTGGCCTAAAAATTTGTCAATGCGTTTTGTTTACATATTGGAGCAACATTTTATTACATTTTAACCAAATAAAAAGTAGTTAAAGGATGATTGAATATTCCATTAGAAGTGTCCGGTCGATAGCGAAATATTAAAAAAAAAAAAAGAAAAAGCACATGTATAGATATACACATAATCGAGCTTTATTTAAATGTTAATGAAAATTCAGCCGTGTATTACCTGCGCATTACAAGATGTACACGTGGAGTTACCGGGCGCGAGATGCAAATTCCATCGCGGATTTTTGCATTTAATCAGAATTTATGAATATTTAAAATTCGAATTTGCATTTCGTTTTTAGCGAACTTGCCATATATTGCTATTCTTGCTTTGCCTTATCTAAATTTTTTCTTCGCTTTTTTTTTTTTACATTTTAGTATTGTGTTATATAAATAAAACAATTCCATAACGGACCTTGAGAAATAGCTTTTTAATTTAAAAGCCCTTGAGAAACATAGATTTTATCTATTTATAAGATAATTGTAAAATAAAAACGAAAATATTTAGCCCGTTAAGCGAATTAAAATTTTGTTCAGGTTAGTGTGATTTGTGTGCCGGTTTGTGAATTTTTATTAGAGTTATTTGAAAAATACTATTTTTATTCACTTTATTGATAACTTTAAATTAATTCTACTTAAAATGTATACAATAATAATAATTTAAAATTTAATTTTTCAAATATAACTTGCACAATATTTTTTTTTTCGAATATACCATCAATTCATTAACTAGAAATGCATTATGTTTTTAAATTTCCGATACAATTTATCGAACACAAAATATAACCGAAGGAGAAGTAATTCATCAATACTTTTTAATCTTAAGTATTATACTCGCATTTCGAAAAGTTGATGAAAGATTAAAAAGTTACAAACCAGAAAAGGATAAAAAAAAATGGAGGCGAATATAGGAAAGTAAAGTACAAAAGCGCATCGATATTTGATCGGAAGATTAAAGAAAACGGATGAGAGCGTAGTTATTATCTTGCTATATGAAATTGCAAAATCCTCACGCCGAAGAATAAGAATAAAGAATCGATTAAAATAACTCAATGTACACGAGGAGTGACCCGTTTTTCAACGTTTCTTCATTACGACGGCTCGACTAAGCGATTTTTCATCGTTTTTCACAATGTCTGTCGCTTTTCTTAGATCCTACCTTAAAAATCATCTTGTCAATTTTTGTGTACAAAAGAAAGAAAATAAAAAAAAGTCTACGATAAGCATAAAGATAAAGGCGAGCATCGTTCTCGTTTTGACTAGCGCGTTTGAATTCAATTCCCAAAGCTTAAGGGAAAAGTAGCCCATGAGGAACATACACATAGACCAGAGACGCCGATAAAAAACAGAAAGAGAAATAGTGACAGTGAGAGAGGAAACGGGAACTCAGAGAGAAATAACGTAGAATATGTGAGAAGAACTTTAAAATATTCCATACTTTCTTAGCGTCGTTGCAAGTTTAAAGAATTCACGGGTGTTTTGGTATATGCTGGTACAAATCGTCAAGTGTCTTTGATTTTTATGAAAATTCTAAAGGATAATGGTCATATTTCTGTTGAGTTTGTGTTAGATTTTCTTGTAGTTGGTTATGAGATTTTTCTTACAAAATTTTTGATACCAAATGTTAAATTAATTTAAAAGTAAATGAATGTTAGAAAAATATATTTCTGTTATGTTGTGGAACAATCATTAGCCTCTCATATATTTTTGAATGATCTTTACTTTCAAGTTAAAACATCAACTGTACGATTAATCTTGTAAACCTTGTATATTTTTTATGCAATACCTAAATTTATAATGATTATTCGGAAATACAGACAGTTTTAGCAATTAATTTTTGATCATAAACTGTTAAGTCCACCTGTCACTTTTATCATTACCAATTTACCATTGCCTACATAAATTTTTCTTAAACAAAATCACAAGCGGTGTTCGACAATTTTGAAAATTGCAATGCCATCCAAAAAGCTTAATTCGGTATTTGAAACTCCTGAAGAGCTTAAAGTGTCTACGACTGGTATTTAACTGGTAAATTTCGGTACTGTACCGCTGCCGTTGCCCCATGAAATATTCATCTGCGATCGTTTTCAAGTGTTCGACGAAGATTCAAAGCGTTATAAATGGGTTAACGAACGCCGACCGACAATGAACAAACTCCTTCGCATGGTTTTAACTATTGCCTAGCGACGCATACCAAAATTGTTTCAAAAAAGAAAATACAAGAATGAAACATTAGGTATTAACGTTGGATTTATTAACTTATGTTAGACTATATTGTAAGCTTTCTTAAGATTTATTGGATTATCGAAATCTAAGAAAGTTATTGAGTTAAAATTGCCTTGATTAACTTTTTAAACTTTTCAAAATAACTAAATTTAAATTGTCTTCTCTTTCAAATCTATACAATATCATTGTTTATAAAAACATTTATACAAATTATTTTTATCAAAACAATTTTTAACTATATTTTGGAAGTATGAAGACAAGAATTTTAAACATTAAAACATTTATATGAATAAAATTATTGAAATAAATTGATTATTAAATAATATTAACAATGCGACGATCACATAATTTACATAATTACAAAATAATTTTTGTGACAATAATTATAATAAAAAATAATCTTCATAGAAATATTAGTTAATTTATAATTTTTTAAATTTTGTAATTTGAGTTATAAACAAGTAAGTTTAATAAATTTGCATTGCAAATAGATCGAACGAAAATTGAGATGAAAAGTCGCACGTATTCTAAGAAAAAATCTTCATCAGACAATGATCGCACGCTTTCTTTCTAAATTTTCTTCGTCTAGACGCAATCCCCACGCTCAGAAGCGCACACAGCAATCGACCGAAACGAAATCGTAAGCCCCGCACAAAACGGACGCAATTAAGGAACAACATCGCATCTTCTCCGATGCTAAAGCTTTCTCTCCCTCTTTCGTGCGATTGAGCAAAGAATACACGAGAGAGAGAAAGTGAGAGAGAGAGAGAGAGATACTGCGTACCGAGTGAGTCAGATATAGTAGCGCTTCCACCTTCTCCTCTCCCCCTCCCCTCAAACCGCGCAACATCTGCTGACCGTGTGGCTCTCCGACTTTCTATATGGTTCCGGCAACTTATACCGGGGAGACAGAGAAAGAGAGAGAGAGAGAAAGAGATAAAGAGAGAAAGAGCGAGAGAAACCGTACACGCGCGCTTCTAGTTTATTCGCAAAGTTAAGCGGAAACAATCCGAGCTAAAGAACCTTCTCTCTCTATTTCTCTCTCTCTCTCTCTCTCTCTCTCTCTCTCTCTTCCATCCTTTTGCGAATCGAAAAGCGTAGAATATTGTAGGATAGGTGGGAGGGGAGGGGGAGGAAAGGATGGTTTGCATCGACAGTTCCGACTTCCGCAAATCCGAAAGTGCCTCGATTTCTCGAGAGAAGGAGGAAGAGACCGAGCCGAAGTTCATCGATCGAACGTGTACGCATGTGTGTGAGTGTGTGCGTGACTTTGCTGGAGAGAGAAGATTATCTCGGAAGAGATTGTGGACCGTTTGGGACGATGGCAGAGTTGGTATATATACCCGCACGTGTGCTCGTCTTGTTTTTCAAAGTTGTTTTAACGGATAATAGTTGTAGTGGTTTTCGTCGCTAGAAAGTTTTTAATCGTTGTTATTCGTCTGTTTGATTGTTTTTCACCGTCGTGTTCTCAATTAATGAAAAATCGTAATGATCCACGATTTATAAAAATTTTCTGGTTCATCCTCAGCTCACAAAGAATTATTAAATAAACTTAATTATAATTTATTAGGTCAGGAAATACATTTGTAGATTATTCAATATATATTAAAAAAGTAACAAATTTTGTCTCGATTCAAGCTCGAAACTCTTTGTACAAAATCGGAATGTTCAAAATTCATGATCATTTAAAAAATTCACGAATTCGTCAATATTTTTTGCAAAACCTTTCGATCTAATTTGTAATTTTAACACGCGACCTTTCGTTTCAAAATTACCTCGAATATTAAAAATTCGCGAACGGTCTCGTAAACTTCAGAAGCTAAAAACAACTTTTATTTTATTAACACATCTTGCGCGGGCACTTTGCCGCCAAAGCAAAACGAATTCATAGGAATTCATTCTTGAAACGCAGATTTTGTATTTTTGCAACGCATGTCTATCCGATTTTATTGTAAAAACATCATAAAAACCCATCGATAATAATAATCCATCAATAATCCGTGAAAAATGACTTTAGTCGCTTCCCGCTCAAGATGTGAAATCTGCGCAAAACGACTTTAGTCGCTTGCCGCGCAAGATGTGTTAATATTTTACGCGCAAGCTCACTCAACGATTCCATTAATCAAACGAAAAGCAATAAAAAAAAAATCAAAATCAATCGACAAGAAGAAGTAAAATCAACACGTCAGTTTTACACGCTTAACAAAACGCGCCAGCGACCTTTCACCATTCACCGAGCACATCGCGCACAGCAATTGAAACGAACTTACTCAGAGAACTGTTAACGTAGAGCAACATCGCCCCGCTCAAGGCACCGGATATACATCAATAGTAGCAGTTACACAGACGCGCAGGCAAAGAGGAGAGAAAGAAGTCGGAGAGAAAGAGTAAAAAGCGCGCGATTGTTGTATAACGCGAAGGTGAGACGAGGAACGATCGGTGTACACGTACGTTGAGAGCCTCAGGGCGTCAGTTCTCTTGCTCGGCGTTCTTTAGCGAAAGCGTTCGCTCTCCGTGCGCCTTGGGGATGTTTTTCTAACGTCGAAGAGTCGGAGCAGGCGAGTTTGAAAGTGAGTTATTGCACAAAGGCCAGCGCGCGCATAAAACTACGTGTCTTTCCTGCGTTGCTATAAACTTTTGCGTATAATGCTCGATATGCGTTGTGTTTGATACTTGATTATTTATCCTTGTTTTTCTGCTCTTCTGTGAAAGATTTTTTTTTTTTTTTTTTTTTTGATTTAGTATGCATTTTTGAAGATTGTCTTTAACAATTCTCAAATAACTGTTGATATTTAATAAACCTAACTATCAATCATTACCAGATAGGCAAATCTATCATACAAAAGTCACAACATAACGCGAACAACGGACTGTTTAATCACGAAATTTACAAGGGATGCATACAGTCGAGTCAAAGGAACGACTAGTCTCGTTGTCGCACGTTTCACAAAAGCTGGGCTATCCATTTTCCAAGTCCATCTCGTACATACAACATCAGCGAAACAACCGCTCGGTAAGGAATTCGACAATGACAAATCGTGTGTCTTAAGTTTCTCCGCGCGCTTCAAAATTATACACCACTCCGCGAATGATATTCCTCCCTGGGTGTTAGGGAATGAGAGAGAGAGAGAGAGAGAATACAATGGATGTGCGACCTCCAGCTTACTTCGTTGCGATAAGAAGAGAGGAAAGAGAGAAAGCCACTGCTCACTCTCTATCTCTCTTTCTCGCTCTCACTCTCTCTCTCTCTCTCTATGGCTCTCTCTCTCTCTCTCTCTTTTGTACCGAATTTATCGAGCTAAATCGCTCTCCGGCGCGCTCCTCGAGTGCTAGTTACATCCCAAGGAAGTTGCTCACCGAGACAGACTTCTCTTCCTCCATCACAATGGGAATAACTTTAGGGGTGGGAGGGAGAGAGAGAGAGAGAGAGAGAGAGAGAGAAAGAGAGAGAAAGTGAGAGAGAGAGAGAGAGAAAGAAAGAGAGAGAGAGAAGATGCCCGCATGTACCTGCATATACGTACATTCAACGCGCAGCCAACAACTAACAACTAAGACGTCGCGCGTGCTCTTGAGATTCTACCTTAACCCGTAGAGAAGGGGAAATGCCTCCGTCTCACGGCCTCTCATGAGAGAGGGTGAGACTTTGGAGAGAACGTTTCCTCTTTCTCTCTCTCTTCTGCTTCTCTCAGCATGCATATGTGTGTCCATTATGCAAATTTCGACGCAGCACCTATTATAATAAGCAAAGCGCCTAAAAGAGAAGATGAGAAAGGGAAGAGAGAGGAGTAACACTTCCAGGTCTGTGCACAAGTCGCCTTGTTCGTCGTTACCGTACACGAGAAGACTTCTCCGACCTGAGGAAGGGTTCACAAGGAGGACAAAGAGGGGCGAGAGAGAGGTGCGGGGGGAGGTACAAATTCAATTGCCGACAAGTGCACCAGCAGCAGCTACGAGGATGAGAGTCTGCGGTTAAGTTATCCACGTAGAGAATTATTTGAGACTGTGTAAAGGAATTACGTGTATGTGTGCGCGCGAAGTAGTAGACTTGGGACTTTGTAATTTGCGAGACCGTGTCGTGTGCGTAACTTCACGTCGCTACGTTGGGAGAATCAGGTACGTCGATACCAGCAGATTAATTGCGAAGCGATTAATCCGTGCAAGGCAGTGTTAAATGCGTTCTCTCTCACCCTATCTCTCTCTTTCTCTCTGTCTCACTTTCTCTTACGTATCCCTGAGGCGTTGTTCCATCGGCCAAAATTCGAGACGACGCGACATGTCGTGTCGCGTCGTGCGGCTTTGGGTATATTGCTTGCCGAGGTGGAGGCAAGAGATTTATCGCGGTAAAAGAGAGAGAGAGAGAGAGAGAGAGAGAGAGAGAGAGAGAGAGAGGAGGAGAGGGACGTATAGTCGCGCGAGCTCGCTATGACGGATTGCCGTTGGAGTGAGGTCTCGAGAACGATAAGTACACTAATAAGAGGCATTTGTCATCCGTGCTGACTTTTTCGGTAAACCGAAGGCTCATAATGCCAAGGCATATTTGATTGGCTTTTTCATTGTTATTTATTATCATTATATTGTTACATGTCAAAGGCAGACTTTCTTGAACTTCCTGTCAAAAATTTGTATCAATGGTTTTTAAATTTCAACTAAAAATTACCGCAACAATTTCAAAAGATTTATTAGCAGTTAAAAGAGAAAGAAAGATAAAATTTTATTTGAAAATCAAGTATACATTTTTTATATTACGTGCTCAAATTTATAATTTAACAACTGAAATCTAGCTAAGACCAAATTTGTACTATCATTAAACCATAGTTACAGTTAACATCTTTATAGTGTAGAATAGTTCACAAATAACTGCAAATTGTATCTCAAAATAATTTAAAAACTACGTTATCGATCCCTCCAACAATTCATCTGTTGATCGAACACAATCACGAATCAACTTGTACAAATGTACAATGCGAAACTATGCCAAAAGTCCGACACCAGTGGAGCGATCGGACAATCGGGTGAAATCAATCGAATCGGCCTCCTCACTGCATTGACCAGTTGTCTAAAGTTTTCTCAGTACAAACCAACAGACAACGCAATAACGGTAGCACTTTATCGGTCACCAAGGAGTCCAAGTGCATAAACGAAACGATACGATGCTGCCACGGACGGTTATCTGGATCGATACATTTTGGAGTAAGGAAGAGAGAAGCTTCCAAGAGGAGAAATGTCAAGCTAAATTGCCGGTGACCGCGACCTATAGGCACGCTTATCTTGCTCTCTTTCTCTCTCTTTCTCGACGTGACACCTTCCGTCTTTCGTGTTCAAGATTAATCACCCCGGCTCAGTCGGCGACTTAACCTTAAGCCCACTCTCTCTCTCCCCCTGCCCTCCTTCTCCACTCACGCTATCTTCGTCAGCGTTTAAGTCTTTGTTCTTGGTATGCACTGAGTAACCTTTAGTATGACTTTCGATTGCCTAAAACACGTTCTTGTTATCTTTATCTCTCTCTCTCTCTCTCTTCTCTCTGCGATCTCCAATTTTCTATCTCTTTTACTATCTATCTACCTCTCTCTCATTACTCGAGGGAGGAGGCTGCCCTTTTACCATATTGATTTCTCTCGAGAGTTATATACGCAGTTACAAGTTGAGTCGAGTTACTCTTTCTCTCTCTTTCTCTTTATCTCTCTCTCTCTCTCTCATTCTATCTACCTACCGGCTCATTCGCTACTTTTAGGTCTTGTATCGATTTAATAGAGCCGCTTGTTGATGTAGTCTCGAGACTGGACGAGAGATTTAGGGAGGATTATTTTTTAATTAACTGGTAGCCGATAACTTGGATATTGTGGATTATATTTTTTCCTTCGTTATTTTTGTTATATTAACGTGTTCTATATTTCATTAATGAGCGAGAATATTAATCGCGGCTTGGAAATTTTAATATTATTATCTCCAAAATGCAAAGTAGAATCTTCTGCATACAACGCATCAGAAATACTCGTTGTTGCTCACATTGTTAATGATAATTTAATGTATAATAAAAAATATTTAAAGATAGCGTTAAATTAAAAAGTTCAACGTTTTTGAGATCACGAGTACAATTAGTTAAAACAAGAGCGAATCGACAATTAATACCGACAGTAGAATATCCGTCAGTATCCGTAGCATCTCGTTTCGCTTTTTCCGTAGTAATAATGAGTATCGACGTGAAACCTCACTCTTTCATCTCTTCCACTCTTTCCATCTCGATAGCAACAAAGCCATTGAATATAAAAATAGAAGAGCGAGAGTAAGAGAGAGAGAGAGAGAGAGAGAGAGAGAGAGAGAGAGAGAAAGAAAAGCACCATAGCTTATTCATACACAGAAAGAGAAAGAAAAGAAGCTGTCCGAGAACAATGGAGACACGCCACACATACATACACACATCTAATCGGTCATTGCGTGTTCGGCCGCCTTTCTGTTTCGATCCAGTCCAGGAGAGAAAAAGAGAAAGAGAGATCGTGAGTAGAGGGGGGGGGGGTTAAAGAACTCGAAGCCGAAAGCGAGTAGAGCGTCGGCGGAAAAAGGACGAGAGAAAAATTGCGAGCAACGGACGAATCGAACCGAGGCACCGGTGTGCACACATACACCCATACACAACGACAAATGGGCAGCCGCGCGGTAGCCGCTCGCGCGCGCACCGCGATAAAAAGAAACAAAAAGCCATTGTTGGCGTTGCACGGTGATCCATCAGCCCTCCGACGAGAGTATAGAGTCTGGGAGATTTACCTCTACCCTCCTGTGTCTGTGTGTGTGTGTGCATGCGTTACTGCCGGTACGGGGGAGAATGAGTAATTAACCGGTGGTGGTTCGTATCCGTGCACCCATGTACATTGGTCTTAGAGTCGACGTTGATAGGGATATATCCTGCCGATGTTTTACGAACTGAACTCGCCGTTGGCAGACACCGCGTCGTCGTAGTCGTAGTCGTTGATGGTCAAGTGTCGCCCCGTCTACGAGTTTTCTTTCTTTGTATTCTTTTTTCCATTGAGTTCGACGCCGCGCTCATCGATTTATCGTTATTTTTCTTTAAATGTTTCAAGAGACGCTTGTTAAAAAAATATAACTGCAAGACCAGGTGTAACTAATACCGCGTAATCGATCGGTCATTTTATAAATTCAGGTATAAAAGTCATTCTGATAAAGACGTATTATCGCGATATTAAAGGATCTCAAAAGAGCTGTGAAAAGATTACTTAACGATATGCAAAACATTTGCATGACGGAGAAACGGTATTCTTCAAGCGAGTAACGCTTACCTCGGCAAAGTTCAATTTGACGTGACTCATGAATACTGAAATTATAGGTTTTATGTATGCTTCACAGAACGAAGGAGAAAACGAACGCATAAAATTGCTGTGCGGTGTACTAGCAAAACTTATAATTCAAAAATTACTCGACGGAAGTTACTTGCTTCTATAGCGTTGTAACAAATTAATAATTTTAATTCATCGTGTAAACTGTCCTCATTAATTTTTTTATAAATTTTGAAGGTATTTTATAAAGTATGCTGTAATAAATTATTTCTCGACATATTATTCATTTTATTGATTTATGCCGCAAGTATTATCAGATTACTTAGAATATTTTTATGGCAGCATAAAAAACCTACTTAAGAATGTAAAGAATGAAATCGCTTTTGAGCAAACAACGTTTTACAATCCATCAACGAAAATAAGTTTACCTTATTTCAGATCTATTAAGAACAAACAACTCTTTTTCAAAGCCCTACACTGCATCTCACATATGCAAACCCACACGCGCGAATCATCGTTATTCCATGCATCGAGAACTCAACGTTTACGTCGTATACTCGTGAAGTCCGCGCCTTTTCGGCGTCGAGACTCGATCCATCAACGACGACGCGACGAGAAAAGGTGCGGGCGTCGAAAAAGAGACTCTCCAGAGCTCGCTCGCGCCCGCGCGAAGAAATCCAATACCAAAATGGATTTGCGCGACCGTCTAGAACGAGAGACGCGGCGTTACGTGAGAAAGAAAGAGAGAGAGAGAGAGAGAGAGTGCACGTGTGTATGTGTGTGTACACAGGAGAATCCATCATAACGGCCCCCTTCTGCCATTTCGCCTTTCCGGCGTTCGACTTTGAAATACAGCGCGCCGACGACGCCCTCGAGGAAATGGAAAAGAGTCGAAGAACGCGAGCGAGCATCAAAAGTAAAAGTGGAAATTTCTTTATTTTTTTATTTATTTTTTTTAATTTTTTTACAAGAACGAGAAGATATAGGACGACGAATGAATGAGAAACAGCAAAAAAAAAAAAAAAAAAAAAGGAAAAAGAGAGAAGAGATAAAAAGCTTGCACGTGAAGTGGAAACAAGCGACGCGTGATAATTGTATTATAACGCGTTTCTATGTGTGCTATAGTTTAACTCGTGTATTTGAATTATAAAAGCACTTTGTTTTTTTTTTTTATCATATCCCGAGTCTATTTTCGATACGAATTACGGGAAAATATTTGCAAAATTAACGCATCGATGATTATATATATATATATTTTTTTTTTTTTTTTCAATTAATGGTCACCCGCTCACGGTGTGGGATTTATCTTGCGTTAACAATCTATCGCGCTCCATAAATTTAACGACATGTTCATAATTGATTTAAAACTATTTATTATATATTAATTTTATTTGATTATGCTTAATCTTATATACGCAGCGAATACTGCGTTAAAGCAACTCTCAATCCTTGAAAAATATTAGTGTATCCAATATACCTAAACGCAAACTCAACCTATCACGAATACAAATTCGACATCTGCTTCTCGGCACAGCGTGGAATACATAGCTTCAGTTACAAAGCGAGAAATTCAGACGATGAGTGTTACTACCTGTGAAGTACGTATACACGAAGAACGATTCATTGCAGAGACAATCAGCTTTCAAAAAATGTATGAGCCGGGTCATGTGCATTATGATACGTCTATTATTCGTGATAAGAAACGCGCTTTGGCCAATGTAATATTTACCTTAATTTTGGTTTTCTATGCATTTAGAAAGTGATAAATTTATAAGTAAAAAAGATTAGTCAATTATGCAACACAAGTAATGGAATGATAAATTTCTTGAAGGATATTCGATATATTGAGTTGAGTTTGCTTTAAAAATCCGCCGTCGAAAGAGTCGATAAGTCTCGTATATTATAGATGAATCGAGACAAATACACCTTAAATGCAATGAAATATACCTAGTACACGTGTACATAAGCAAAAAAAAAGCATCTTCCAGTCCAAAAATGAGAATTTTTTTAAATAAAGTCGGAGTGAATTTATTATAAATGACTATAATGATTTATATTTAAAAAAATTATTAAAATGATTTGTTATAAAATACATATATTTGGAAAAAATTTAGAATAACCTAAACATATTATTAATGTAAAATTTACAAAACCTACTTTGAAAATGTATTTCCATTAACAGAAGTAGAACATATCGAAATTCCGTCAGACATTTTACCTTGTATCACATTTTAATAGAATGTAGGACACAATCAACACATCTTTGTGGATAAAAAGAAAAACGAAAAAATAATACTTTATCGATACGCTATGTGTAAACGATATTTTACCGAAAATAAATTCCATCGTAGATATCGCGAACGACGACCGCAAAAATTTCTCAATCCGCCATCGCGAGTTCCTAATTCCCGCATCCATATAGCCGAAATTAGAACGAAATTCCCGAAACGACCAGACCGTCCAAATTAATGGATCCGCGCGCCATTACTCGTCGGTGCTCCAATACCTTTCCCCCAAAACTAAACTCACGCACGAGACCGTCTCGCATTCGCGTCCACTCTACCCTTCCGATCATTACGCACGCGTTAGAAAGAGAAGGAAAATCCAAGCATACGAAGAAGAGAGAGAGAGAGAGAGAAAGGAATAGCGAAAGAGAGAGAAAGCAACGAATTGCGCTGAACGCGGGCGCAGTCAGATTGAAAAGCGCGCACGAGCGCGAGCTTCTATATCGCGAGTCGCGCGCGAGCGCACGATTATGTCGCGCAATTACGATCGCGTGCACTGCGCGAATAATTCGAATTTATATGTAAATTGAATTTAATGAGAGCGGCAGCCTCCAGCCCGCTGATAATTCGTTCGGCCGACTGATTAACGGCGATACCAAAGCGACGCCGCTACTAGCCCTCTCCCTTTCCCCTCCCCTTCCTCCACTAGCTTTCTCACCCAAAAGCTGCTACGGCGCGTTTAGCGCAATTACGCATAGCGCGCTAATGCAAGATACAAATAAAGCATTAATTATCTAAGCGCGTGAGCGCTAAACCGCGCTTTAAAGCGAAAGAGAGAGAGAGAGAGAGAGAGAGACAGGGGCATCGAGCGAGCTTGAATTTTCATGAGGCCCGTGTCCGCGGAACCGTAATAAATGGTGATTCCATTGGGTTTCTCCTATACCCAATGCGCTGATTTCTGCATCGTAGGTATATGTGCGCGTGTATAGGTGTGAGTGCGAGGTGGTCGATGTCGATCGTGATTTTGGTTCTTTGTAGGATTGGCTATTGTTTTAACGGCTCAGGATGTGAAAGATTATTTAGCTGCGCGATTTCGTTATATATATTTAAACGAATGATTAGCTGCGAATGTTTGTTGAAAATTACGATAAGAAATTTTACGCGAAGGTAATAATGAAAAACAAAGTATTTTGATTAATGTAGTTTCATATTCGAGCATACTATTACTCAATTGAAGGGTTGTAAGTCTAAAGGGTCTAAGTGCCGAAAAATCCAAAGTTAATATTTTTACAAAAATACGATCTAAGTGCCAAGGCTAATAATATATCCAAATGGATCCAAGTGCATTTTTGTTTTGAAATTTGGATATGTGTTCAATTGAATTAAGTAAAAATAAATAATTATTTCATTGAGTTGTTTATTTTATAATGTTTTTCTGTTATATCTTTAAATAATAAAATTGGCACTTAGACCCTTTAGATTTACAACCCTTCAATTAGGAAAAAGTAAGTTTTAAAAAATTGATAGACATAGATAAATCTTAAAATAATATCTTGTAAGTAAAGCTAAAACATAAAACATTTAAAAAATTTGAAGCTTGATAATATTTGTAATCTTATGTAGTTTTTAAACTACAAAATCGAATGAGTTCAAAAAATAAATGTAAACATTAAACATCCCAACAAATTTTTAATCCAAAGAAAGTAATTTTTTAAGCATTCTATAATAGCTTTGTACGATAAAAAATCGTAACTCTATATGGTATCACATGACTCAATATATATAACATTTTAAGATCTTCAAAGCGTAAAAGAAAATTGTTCCATGAATTCTCGCTTGATCCGTATATCATTTCAAAGCCCAAAATTGCTTTTTGAAATACGACCTATATTACTCAAAAGTGGTGTAATGTCTGAAAAAACTACTACTTTCGCGTCGCTGCAGAAAATTCCTGCGAGATAATACTCAAAGCGTTTACGATTACCTCTTTTCTTTTCTGTTTTTCTTTTTGTTCCTCTACCGTATGGCTCTATTCGTAACGTTAAGTAGTGTTTTTCTTTTTTTTTTTTTTTTAAACAGCCCATTCGAACGTAAATTTTCACGAGGTTCGAGTTAAAATTTTTTGCTCGTCTTTGATAAATATTAAAAAGTTTAATTTTCAAAAAATGTATTATTCATTATTAAAATTTTTTGTTTTTCATACTGGAATCTAAAATCAGAATTTAAGAGGTAGATTTATTCACAGCAAAAATGTGTTAACAATTATTTTTTTTTAAATTTTTTACTTTTGGTAAAAATATGTTTACTATATTATTTTACTTATATAAAAATTTAACACCGATACACCAAAAGCAACATTTTTTCTTTGAAATCCATTGAACGATAGATTAAAAAAAAAAAAAAAAAAAAAAAATCGAAAATTAAAATACATACATTTTAAAACTAGAATAAAGTATCACGCGCACATTGAAAGATAAGAAACAAGAGCGCGTAAAATTGCATTTAATTTCGCCGCGCGCTTGTCTCTATTTATCTCCTCACCCTTCCATTTTCTCATCGTCCCTGGTTACTTTCTCTTACTCTCTCTCTCTCTCTCTCTCTCTCTCTCTCTCTCTCTCTCTTTCTCTCTCACCTCGGAATTTCTTCTTCCTCGCTATCGCCGAAACGCGAAAGATTAACGAGCGAAACTAAGGCGCAAGACGTCGCCTTGTGCTGTATCTATCTCCTCTCTTCTCTCCTATAATGGGGAGAAGTCGCGTAGTGTTTCATCCGTGGAACCGCAAAAAGCTAATGAAAGCTTTTTGCATCGTGTGGGTAAGAAAGAGAGAGAGAGAGAGAGAAAGAGAGAGACAAGCACGAGATATGGATTAACTGTGAGCTTCGGTTAAATTTGCTCGTATTACGTATCACGGACAGCTTTGTGGTGGATCGAAAAAAAAAGTTTTTTTTTTTTCAATAAAGATAAAGTTTACGTATTTTTTAATTAGAAATTTTGGAATATTTTATGAAGTTAGTTATATTTTAGTTACACATCGTCATATAAAAATTAATTTGAGATGAATAAATAGTTGAAAAGAGAAATCGATAATCTAAACGTAACACATTTAAAAAATATTATTTAGATTATTGTTCATTAATAATTCGTTTTATTAAATTAAAAGAGATGAACGAATTATTGTAAATGTAGTACAAGGTATTTTCCATTATTAAATTGAATAAAATAACGATTATTCCAAGGAAATTTACATCAAAAAGACATTTCGCTGAAATTGCTTCTACTATACAAATACGTACAATTAAGAAAACCGATTTTATCGTACAATTTAATAGTTGAAAAGGAGTGTGAAAAACTTTGCGTAAATTAATGACAAAAATTCGTATTTTAAATTCTTCTGGAATAAATGAATTTTTGTTTACATCCATTTCCGGTCTATAAAATACCCGAAATTTTGTAAAAAAAAAGTTTTAGGTATTCTCATAAATTTCAGTCACAATGAAAAGGACAAAACACAATGAATACGAAAGAAAAAATCCACTTTGTAAAAAAAAAAAAAATAAAAAAATAAAAAAATAAAATAAAATTTTAACACCAGCTACGATTCTTTCACAATCTCGAGAGATCTCGCGTGAATCACGGAGAAGAAAGTTGGCACTTTTGACACATCGTTACGTCAACACACAAACACACTCACCCACACAGATACACGCGCGCACGTACCTCAGAAAGAAGAAAAGGATAAAAAAAAAGGTAAAACAAAGAAAAAGAAAAGCTTGGGGCTATCGTAAGGCATGAAGTCGCATGAATATGCAACTAGCCAACGGAGGGTAAGTCGTTAAACGCGTCCGGCGTTTGCTGCTGCATCCCCCCACCCCCTTCCCTCACTCTTTCTGTATATGTTTCTTGATAAATTCTCAGCGAGCGGCTTTCCGCCACTCCATTTCTCTCTCTCTCTCTCTCTCTCTCTCTCTCTCTCTTTCTTTTTCTTTATCTCTCTTTCTCCCTTGGCAAACGGCCCGGAAAACTGCCGAATCGTCGGATTTATATTTCGCCGTGGGATTAATTACTCATGTCTATGCGTACGCGTATCTATGTGTGTATGTGTATGTGTGTGTATGTGTGTGTATGTGTGTGTGTGTGTGTACACGTATAGCCGTCGTAGTTAAAGATGAAAAGCGATGATAATGCTTGCCGAGCGTGTAAAGATTTTTGTTACGCCTTTGCTTTAATGTCTGAAAAAGTAATGTATCGTAAGATATTTATGGTGATAATTTTTAGTATTATCGTCGATACCGAGTTCGTATACCGTACATCGACGTACCGATATGGTTGCGTCACTTTGGTATGATGAACGAGGTGTGTGCGTGTGTGTATGTATGTCCAGTTTTAAATGTATTATAATTATAAATAACAATCGTTGGTTTGCTAAAAATTTAAAGAAACGATCATTAATTATCTCTATGAAGTATATTCTAACCTAATTTTTATATTTCTAAAATTAACATTAATACGATAATTTGATAATTTACAACGAATAATCATAACAGTGTAGCATAACAAAATTTTTATATAAAATACACATAAAATCAATTAATGCACAGGATCGAGCACGATGATTAACGTTATCAATCCTACGGACGAGCCCACGCGTATATACATAGGAGGTAACTAAAAGCTCATAAAAATCTGCTGGAAACTCATTAATCATAGGGAAAATGCGGTGTACGGCGGATATATAAGTATTTTCGCAATCAATCGTCGATCGATTGCTTTTCAAAGGAGAGAAGGTGGATGGCGTTCGGTCAGTGTCAAACTCGTCGGGCAGCCGTTGGAAATCCGCACGGACGACACGGCCGATCTAAATTGATCAGCGGCATCTGCGACTACAAGCCAATTCCCTTCTCTCTCCCACCCCCTCCATCTCTTTCTCTCTCTCTCTCTCTCTCTCTCTTTCGTTCTCAATCTCCGCTAGCAGAGATTTGTAATCTCTCTCGTGTATCCCCTTTATAAATATACATGTATATATAAGTGCGCGTGCGCGTGATCTCTCGAGCGTCAAAAATTAGAGTTTGATTGATTGATCCATAAACGTTTTTTATTTTTTACTCTTTCCGTTATGTATACATCTATATATACATATATTTTTTTTTTTTGATCAATTTGTATCCTATAAATGTCGATGATTTATTGAAAAGCTGAAATTTATTTATTTATTTGATAAATAATACGTATTCAATATATATATATGTATGTGTGTGTTTGTGCGCGCGCGCGCGCGTGTGTGTGTGTGTGTGTGTGTATAATAAAAATGTTTTCTTAAAGAGAATTTCAAACTAAATAGTCCAATTTTCAAATTTATTTTTGAATAATAAATTATTTTAAAAATACGTATTAAAAAAGAAACAATTTTTTTATGTAGAAACATGTAAAGAAAATGAATGTATTACCGATAGTAATGTAATACTTAACCGACAATATAATTTTCTGTTACAATAATAAAAAACTAATTTTAATATTTAGATTAATAATATATTGAATCAAAATGTCCTTAAATAATTCAATTTTTTTATTGAAAAAAAAAAAAATTATTGTTGATAAAAACAAAAGAAATACGTAAAAATATAAAAAACGACCTAAGAATTTTCCAGACCGAATTTTCATCGCGCAAATCACGCGAGCAATACACAACGACGCGTACATGACCCAACAGCTTATATATCTCGTCCGGTAAAGCAAATCTAAATCGGCGTTGTCCTGAACAAACCTCTTGAAATATTTAATGAGATTATCGATTTTCCAACGTAGAGAGAGAGAGAGAGAGAGAGAGAGAGAGAGAGAGAACGAGTGCGAGGTTATATTCGCGTATGTATGTATCTTGACGTTTAAAGCACACACATACACACGTATGCATTACACATACGCTCGTATAGTTCGCGGGGTCGTAAATTCATTACACGCTCGCGAGTTGCACGAGTACGAGCGTAGGAGGAGGGAGAGAAGAGACGCGTTTCGGTGATGAAAATTACGCCGCGTGACGCGCGTTTCTTAGAAGAGCAAGCTAATTACTTTTATGGCCGTTGATTCGCATCACCGTTAAATTAACGTCGTCAAATTTCGCAATACTCGCGCGAGCAACGACGGTGATAATTATTTAACGTCCTTCCTTTTCTTTTATTTTCTTTACTCTCTTTCTGCAATTTCTTTTATCATTTTTTTTTCTTTTTTATTGTTTTTCGCGAGTATCAAGATGTTGCGTGATATAGTTACGCGATGAAAACGAGCGAGTTCTTTATGTGCGCTACTTTGCTCATATATATCGAAAAAGGTTATCGTAACATACGTTTTTTTTTCAAGCGTAAGTTGATATACGATGTATTAAAAGTGTTTCTTTATTCGAATAAAAAAAAAACTTCTACCTCGTAATCATTCATTTTATTTAAATTGCAATATTTTTATTTTTTAATCTAGAATAATAAAGTCTAAGTACAATTAGTATTATAAATAACTTTAATAAAAATAAAAACATTAAGGCCTTGCAACGTTAAGAATGGTAAGAAAGGAATCCTTTTCTTGTTTCTCGCCAAAAATAAAGTTGCTCGTAGCATGCGAGAAAAAGCAAAAAAGAGTAAAAAAAAAAAGCTCTGAAAAAAGGATAACAAAGCGAATGCCAGGTGCATATGTATTCTACGTGAAAACTCCGGTTGTGCCGGTCTGTGCGAAGTGGATATACTGTATATATTAGTGCATGTGGAGGACAGGAAAAAAAGGAAAGAAGGGAAGGAGGAAAAAGTTGCAATTTTTTGGTTGATATTATTTACAACTAGCGCCGGTGAGTAAAGTTTTTTTTTTTTTTTTCATGTAAAGTTTTAAATTCTACCCGATTTTTTTTTTCTAAATTACTTTCCTGGTAAAAAGTATTTTTTGTTCGTTTAATTTCAAGTGTCGTGGTTTAAAAAAAATTTAATGAAGTCATTTCATTTAATTACAAAAGGCGCGAAAAACGCAAAAAAAGAACTACTCGATCATTTAAAAAATACCGAATTCACCTATCGCAACAAGAAATTTAATTCGTGAATCATATACCAGCTTCATAATTCGCAGGAAAGAAAAATATTTTAAATTTAATATAAAAGCGCGTATAAAGACGCGACAACATTGACCCTTTCTAATTCATAAAACATAAGGGAGTAGTCGAATGTATACGGTATAGTAATTTTCCAGCGCGCAGTGTGGCTGCATCTCTATGCAATTTGTCGAGAAAGAGAAAGAGAGAGAGGGAGAGAGAGAGAAAGGGTAGGGTGAAAAGATAGCGTATATAAGCATAAACCGCGCACGCACTTTGCATTTCGTAGCCTCGTAACTTTCCCAAGCCGCTTTTTTACGATTCGTCGTTTTTTCGTCTGTCATCGCGTGTGAGCGAGTGTGCCTATGTGTATACTATATATTTATGTATAAACTTGCGCATATATGTATGGCTGCTCTCTCGTCTTCCCATTCTTCTCTCGCTCTCTCCCCCCTCTCTCTCTCTCTCTCTCTCTCTCTCTCTCTCTCTCTCTCTCTCTCTCTCTCTCTCTCTCTCTCTCTCTCTCTCTCT